>PVJC01042687.1:0-14877 GCA_004026665.1 Murina feae
AGAGAGAGAGAGAGAGAGAGAGAGAGAGAGAGAGAGAGAGAGAGAGAGAGAGAATAAGACAGAGACAGAGAAATATTGATGTGAGATCCACTGGTTGCCTCCCACATGTGCCCTGACTAGAACCTAGGATTAAGCCCAGAACCCAGGTATGTGCCCCTGATAGGAATCAAACGTGGGACCCCAGTCTGAGGGCGGATGCTCCATCCACTAAGCCAAACTGGCTAGGACAGGAGTCATTCTTAATTCTTCTATCAATCCTAAAAACCAATCCATGAGCAAGCCTTGTAATTTTTTCTTTTAAATTTTCTCTCTACCTCAACTCCTACTGGCCCATTTTAAGCCCATTATCTTCTTCAGGATTTTTTTTAAAGTCTCCTAATTGTCTCCCTGCCTCCGGTATAATGCCTTTTGAAGAGTCTTCATATATCTGAAAAAAAAATTTCACCATGTCTCCCTTTCTTACAGTTCTTCAGTGTCTCCCGTTACTCACCATATGACAAAATATAATTCCTTTGTATGGGTCCCAGCAAGAATTGGATGACATATTCAAACTATAATTATTTTAGGAGAGTTTGATAAAGGGAATTATTTACAAGGGTATGGAGAGGGTGTAAGGAGAGCATCATAAAGAAGTGTGTAGATCCAGAACAAAGTTTGCTCCATTACCATCTATAGGCTTAAAGGAGCTAAGGAAGGGAGAGGTTACCAGAACCTGGAGACAGAGAGGAGTATGTCTTGTTCTCAGGTTACTTTTAGACGCCAAGTTCATTCCTCCAATTCCCTTGACCTCTCTCTTGCTGCATCTTATCTTCTCCCCTCTGGCCTCAAATACAGTGGCAACTTACAAATCTGTATCTCTCCCAAGTTTCTCTTCTTAGCCCTAGATCCATATATTCAATTGTCTTAATATATATCCCAGAGATTCTTCACATTCAACATGTCCATACAGAATTATCATTTTCCCTCTAAAAGTTGGTTCTCCAACAAAATTCTTTTTTTTTTTTTTCAGGAAAAACTACTACTGTTTATCCAGTCAACAAAGCCTGTTGTTGGCATAGCAGACAAATCTATTTTCCTCCCAGACCAAACTGCTACAAGTACTCCAAGTTTATATCAGCTCACCCTTCTGCTCTAGTCAAAATTAGTTGCAGTCCTATAAGCATGACATCCTGTATCAGACTTCTGTGCCTTTGCACAAGGTGTTTTTTCTTAAGACTGTTCAGTTTCTCCTCTCTTTAGCTGACATTTTTGTCCTAGTAATGCTTCAATACCAGTTCAAGTTGCACATCCTCTATAAAATTTTTTTGTTTAATCCGTGAATAGCTAGTTATTTTAGAAACTTATTTATTGATACTCAAGTCTGTCTTTCCCACTGAACTGTAAGTTCCTAGGGGACACAGAATATTATTGTGCCCAGATCCTAACATAACTTTTTGTGAGGATCAAAAATACCACGTGCCTAATAAGGAGCTAGAACACAGTAGATGCTCTTTAATTAGTGACTATTATTATTAGTGTTGAAAATAAGTGTGAAAAGCAATTCATGAAGAGGGGAATTATACTGACAATGTGAACATGCATGCTGCTTTGGACGAACTCCATGTAGCCCAGTTAGGTAAGAAAATAGGGTCAATTTGAAGAAATGGTCTACAATAGGCTGTGAACACTGGAAAACAGACCCCTAAGGGCCTTGATGTCCTGTTAGAGTTTGATCTCATGCCTGCAAATACAGAACCACTAATTTAAGTGGCAAGGGATATAAGATTTTCATTTCCCATGACTCTGGTGACACTAAGCTTGGAAAAAAAAATGCTTAGGAGTTTGATGCAACAATTCAGATGTAAAATAATGAGGCTCCGTAATGGCACAGAAATAGAAAGGGACAGAATTATTTGTAGTCCTGGGTAAACAGGACTACATTTGGATGTTGTGAGGGAATACTTGAATTGCTGAAGTCTTCTAAGTTTAAAAGATTTAGACAACCCAATGACTGGGATAAGAAGATGAATTCACTTATTCATATAGTGAGTCTGAGGTGTCCACTGGTCCCTCACTAGAAACTCCTCCAGAGGACAGTCTGAAAGGAATTTGGAACACAGATGAAACCAGAGATGTGGTGATCACATCCAGGTTGAAGTGGTCTAGGAAGAACTAAGGACAAACCAACAAATAGAAAACTCACAAAGGTGAGCAGAGTTCTCTGGAAGACAAGAGAAAATTGGGAGTAGAGTCAAGAAAGTCAAATTAAGAGAATTCATGAAAAGACTCATGAAAAAAATATATATCTATATATAAGCCTAATATGCAAAGTGTCCCCTTGGGAATTCAACCTACTGGGAGTTCGACAGCTCGCTATGACATGCACTGACCACCAGGGGGTGGTGTGGAACGAAGGAAGGCCCCGGCTGGTGGCAGACAGCTGCTAGGGACCCTACCCTGGCACGGATTTTCTGGAACTGGGCCTCTGGTATTAAATACAGTGGAAACTTCACAGATGAAACTGAAAAGTGACCACTGGATTTGACATTTGTGAACTTACCATTAAGTTGCAATAGTATGTGAAAAAAAGTGATGGTTTTGCCATGGAGTGACCAAATATAAAACAAAGGCGTTGAACTCACCTTGAAGGACATACATTTTGTAATATTAAACATACCATTTATCCTGAATTGGATAAAATGTTAAGTTTAATATATTTTCATCACATCCTAGGCTTGGAGACTTAAGTTCAGCAGCCAAGAGGTTCACCTCTTATCACCAAACTGCACAAATTCTGTCATTTTGTCATACACAGTTGACCCCTGAACAAGGGTTTGAACTACGCAGGTCTTCCTTATATGTGGGTTGTGTTGGGTTTTTTAAATAAACACTAGCGATGTATTTTCTCTTCCTTACGCTTTGTTGTTTGATTTTAATCCTCCCCGAGTATATTTTTCCACTGATTTTTTTTAGAGAGTGTGGAAGAGAAAGGGAAAGGCAGAGAGGAATATCGATGTGAGGGAAACACATCCATGGGTTGCCTCCTGCACGCTCCCTATGACCAGGGCCCCAGCGGAGAGGAATCTGCAACTGAGGTACATGTTCTTGACAGGAATCGAACCCAGGACCCTTCAGTCCACAGGCCTATGCTCTCTACCCACTGAGCCAAACCGGCTAGGGTTGATTTTCTTAATATTTTTTCCCTCTAGCTTACTTTATTGTAAGAATACAGCATTAACACGTATACGCATACAAAATACATGCTAATTTACTGTCTGTATTATGGGTGGTAAGGCTTTCCAGTCAACATAAGGTTGTTATTGTAAGTTTTGGGGGAGTCAGAAGTTACACAGAGATTTCCGACGGGGTGGGGTCGGTGGCCCTGACACCCCCACACTCACACGGTTGGTTCAATGGTCAACTGTACTTCGGTGGGGGTGGAGGTGGGGGGAGGGCGATTACGGGAAGGAGGGTCATCATACCGGGCATTTCAGTCTTCCTCGGGACTTCGCCATCCTCCATCACGGCCTTGGAATGAAACCAGTTTGGGCTGTCGGCCTGCTAACCACTCTGCCCATCAAACGTCCAGGGCACCCCGTTCTCCTCCTCCAACCCAACCACTACTGAAATTTCTGTGCTAGCAAACCACCAACCACCGCCCGGAACCCCCAGGGCTGCAGGCCGCTACCCACGGCAATTCCCGCCACGTCTCCTTGCCTCGAGCGCGGGGAACCGGCAGGGCGCAGGGCACCGGGCCGGGGAGGCTGCTGCTGCTGCTCCGGTCGCCCGCGGCCCCGGACGTGCCCCAAGGGGTGGAGGCAGAGGCCTTGGCTGAAGGGAGGCTCTGCGGGGTCTCCTGGAGGCCGAAATTGTAGCGGGGCCCTTGTGACCAAGGCTCCGCGGGCGCCTGGGAAGCCGCAGGGACGGAAGGCGAGGCGGAGGAGAGCTCCGGCCTCAGCATCCTCACACTCCGCAGGCACCCGGAGATTTCGGAAAGGCCCTTCGCCCACCGACAGAAGCAACGTGGCCCAGGGCCTGAAGCGACGCGGGAATCGGCGGGAGGGCAGCGCGCAGGCGCAGAGCCGCAGAGCCGCAGCGCGCAGGCGCAGAGCAGGGCGCAGGCGTAGAGCAGAGCGCAGGCGCAGAGCAGGGCGCAGGCGCAGAGCAGGGCGCAGGCGTAGAGCAGAGCGCAGGCGCAGAGCAGGGCGCAAGCGCACAGGACTGCAGCTTTCCACACAGTCCACACGGCGCATCTTTCCGCGTCCGCTCCTCAGAAAGTGCTCCCAGTGGTTTCCAACCCCATCACCTCCCACAGGATTTGGTTATGAGCTTAATCTGAAGTACAGCCCTCCTCAAGCTGCAGGGTATCACTTGATCGGCAGGTATGGCTCAACAATAACCATTTACCTCATTCTTCACGTCCCACCCTATTTCCCACATACTCCCAACACACTCGCTTCTTAAAAATATGACTTTACAGAGGAAAGTAAGGTGAAGAACTATCAATTGGCTGACTCTTGCACTCCCCCTACTGGGCATGGAGCCCCAAACCCAGGCATCAAAACTGTGACCTTGCCCTAATTGAAGGGTCCCAGGTTCGATTCCGGTAAAGGGCGTGTACCTTGGTTGTGGGCACTTTCCCAGTGGGGGGTGTGCATGAGACAGCTGATCGATGTTTCTAACTCTCTGTCCCTCTCCCTTCCTCTGTTAAAAATCAATAAAATATATATAAAAAAAACAAAAACTGTGACCTGTTGGTGCATGGGTCAGCCCAACTGAGCCACACCAGCCAGGGCCACACTAGCTTCCTTTTAATGCTACATTTTATAGTACAACACATCTAACATTGGTCTTGTGGCTAAATACAGGAAAGAGCCATTAACTTTACTGCATAAGCATCCACAAGACAGTTATCCTTAACATTAAGGAATAGGAACCAGGCAAACAATGGATCCCTCTTGAGAGAGATTTAAAAACGGCTCCCAACCTCAATGTCTACTACTGTTTTCACGCAGGTTATTTAAGAGCAAATTACAAAATTTCCAACTATAGCTTCTCAACAAATAACCTTTGGGAAATTAAGTTCTGTATCTGTTCAGTTTTCATGAATATGGAAATAGTACCATTGTTTCGTAGAAATGATAGGATTGAAAAAAGGACTAAAATACTCTGGATACCATTAGACATTCATTTAAAACATTACTGAACCCATGCAATTAACTATAATAAATCAGATATTCACAGCATGGTTCACTCATATGCAGTGACCATAGACATCAAAAGTGTCAAAAATAGCATTTAAATAGGATGTTCCATCCAATGACCTCCAAGCTTTCAGAAAGACTAATGAATTATCAAATGCTATTGGACACTCAAAAGAATATAAGCACCTATATGCAAGATGTTAAAATTGACACTGATCAATGTGTCAAAGTAAACCATCATTACTCATGTGGAAAACTCCTAAAATGACTAGTACACAAGATATTGCAACATTTAAAACATTTCAACTTCCATCTCAAGAAAAATGTTCATAGCATGCTCTCCTTCCTGGGAGCAGGCCCACCCTTTCACCTCCCATCCCCGGCACATCACCTTCTCACTTCTAAGCTCCAGGGGCCCTTCTTTTGCACCTAGAACTTGTTTCCGAAGTTCATTTCTTCTATAAATTACTTATACTTCTGTGATCTTACACATTTTTTTTTTTTAATGCTCATAGGAACTTTATTTTCACCAAGAATGCAAAACGGAATATAGTCTATCTGAAAACACATATACAAAAATACTGTAGTAACTATCTATTTCTTTATTGTGGTGGGGAGGGGGGGAAGCCAACCACCCTTTGGTAGTTAGTAGCTGGCATTCTGACATGTTACAAATTAGCATAAAGTATATTATGCTAATCATATTCTAAGATGGTGAACTGTCATTTACCGGAATTACTCTGTGACCAACTCAGAATAACCATAAGCCTTATGAAATAACTCCCAAATTACAAGTTTATTTCACTTTATGCATCTTTTATTCATGTGGGGCTTATCAGTATTTATTGTAAGTTAACAATTTCATTGACATAGACTAATTTACATGAACTATCATTACATAACATGGAGGGAGCACATGGAAAAATCAAGTCAAATACAAGAATTCATTAGAGTTCTTAAAGATTACTCTTAGGGAAATTTAAATTTAAATTTGAAGTATAAACAAAATATATTCAGAATGACAGCATTCTACAGGAAAATCAAAAGATGAAGGTAGGTCTTTATTTTACAATATGTATACTTATATAATTTATTAAAATTATCACAGCTCATATACAAAATATTAACAGTCATTTTTAAGTATGACAAGCACTTCAAATACAGAAATTTAGGATGACAAAATTATACTAAGCAACTCTGCATCAATGAATCTAGCTCACTAGTTCAGGCTGAATATTCATTCTCCGAAGTACTTCTTCAGGCATGCAAAAAACAGGATTAACAGTTTTAATTTGTTCTTCTCCCAAAAGTGACAATCCAGCAATTCCAAATAAAGTATGAAAAGGATCTACCTATTTAAAAAAATGAGAATTCAGGTTATTAACCAACAAAAACTTCTAAAACTGTTTCTGAACAATGGTTATATTAGTGCCCACTGTATTTTCTCTACTTGAATATATGCTTCAAGTTCTCATAATAAAAATGACTTCAAATTGTGATGTTAACCACACACTATTTTGGAAATGTCATGAGAAATTTCTGCGAACTTGTTTTACTATTCTTTGTAGTCTCAAGAATTAAAAAAAAAAAAAAGTATACTGCTTTCAAAGCAACACTAGGAAATACCATCATTTCTAAGTCTGGAATACCTTAGAACCATAAAAGTAATGGAAAACACTGAAATGTAACTGTTACGTGAATGTCAGAAATGTACTTGCCATATCTCCTGGCCTGTCTGCAAATCCTCCAGTTTCTTCATCTTGACATGCTAAGATGAAACTGCGCAGTTTCTCTCGATCAATCCAATGAAGCCTTCCTATTATCTTTAGGGAAGCCAAGACCCACCATGAATAGCATACATCTGGTAACTAGGAGAGAAAAAAAGCCACAAAGTTGCCACAGTTTTATTCTCTAGTCCACTTGGGTTGGGATAGGGAGGAATCAAGGACTATACTAACATGCAGTATTTGAAATACTGAAATTCATAAACCCAACTGCTTAGAATTAAAGATAATCATTGGAAGAGACCAAAAACTCCAATCCATAGAAAGACATGCTATGTGTTTCATACTTTGTGGGAAAAAATCCTATCTACTTTTATAAATCTTCTGCAATGAATGCCTCAAGTCCCTTACCCAAATAGTTGGTAGTAAGACTCATGAAATCTGTGACAATGGATATTACATATCTCCAAGTACAACATTTTCAACAAGTACTCCCCAGGTAGCTATAGATCTGCTTAAAAATCACCTGAAGCCTGGCCCCTCAAAACACAATTTAAGAAATGCAAAAGCCCAGCTGGCATGGCTTAGTGGTTGAGTGTATGAACCAGGAGGTCACAGGGTTAGGGCACATACCCAGGCTATGGGCTCAATACCCAATGGGTCGCTTTCAAGAGACGTCTAGTCAATGATTCTCTATCATTGATGTTTCTATCTCTCTTTCCCTTCCTCTCTTGAGAAAAAAATGGGGGCACCTATAATAACCAACAATAAAGGAAAACATTGCCCTACATTGTTAAAATGCTGGTTCCTGTCAATTGCCACCCCAATTGTTCAAAGTTGCCCAGGTTTTCCCTAGGACCTTAACTAGAAACCACCTGTGGTTATTTCCCTACCTCACGTATCCCCAAATTACTAGAAGTATCAAGCAAACAAAAGTGATAAAAGAAGCACTATGCACCTGTAATATATTTTTAGGATTAGGATCCAGCAAACTACATAGCTCGAGTCAAATCTAGACTATCACTAAAGAATAGTTTCACATTTATAGTTTTAAAAATGTTTAATTGACAGAAAAGTCATATGAAGCACAAATGTACACATCATTTTATTGCAACAGAGCCATGTCCATAATCTTACTGTTTATGGAAGCATTTGCTGAAAATACTATCTGGCCCTTAAAGACCCAATTTAGAATTTAATGTGTGTGACCTAAATAAAACTGGATTTAGGAAAAATTCCCTTCCTCCAAATCCAAGTGTCAAAACATAAACGTTTTTCTTTTTTTGGGGGGGGGGGGGGCACAGAGATAAATTAAGAGGTTTGAAGAATTAGCTTCATTTCAATGCCTGAGAAATGCAAGGCTTTGAGAACAATGTGGTAAGAAACACCCGCTCAGAATTCAGATTATGTGTGAATATAAACATATTTTAAAGCTAAGAATATTTGCCATTTTTGTATTCTCCTTTAGGCACTCAAGAATCTACTTCAGGATAAGAAAAACCAAAAGACAAACAAAAAACAAGCATCAGAAGGCACCATGCACATCTTGTCTTCAAAAGTGTATTTTAGATACAGAGGAACTTATGCATATTACTAAGTGAAAGAAGCAATTCTGAAACTGCTACATCTATATAATGCCAACTATATGCATTCTGGAAAAAGCAAAACTAAAGATAGTAAAAAGATCAGTGTTTTCCAGGGATTTGGGGGGAGGACCTCTCAGAGAGGTGAATAGGCAAAGCCCAGGGCCTTTTTTTCATGGTACAACAGGAAAATTATAATGAAAGGAAGATTAAAAAGCTAACTATCAATTTACAAGAGCAAATTAAAAAAGTTAAAATAAAACAGCACTCACTAAAGTTACAAAGTTGTTAGAACACAACCTATCTTATGAAACAATACCTTCTCTGGCCTTCCATTCAGCCCACCTGAAGGCAACTGTCGTTCACAAAGCCACCACCCAAGTAAATCAGAATTTACTTGGTGCAACTGATTAGTAATAGCCAGGAATCCTGTGCAACAATAGATCTAAAATTACAGACATAAAGTACAGGTGTATAATAATCTGCAATAAGTGATAAAAACTACTCAATTAAAACTCCACTTAATGTCTAAACATTTACTGACAATTGAACATGGAAATATCACATTAAGTAATTGAAGGGGAAAAAAACAAATAAAAAACCTAAGCATACTATTACTAGGATCAAATTTTGCAAAGAAATACAATACTATTTTATTTCACAACTATTTATATGTATGCAATGTTCTCTGGCACAAGCAAACAGAGAAACAAATTGCTTTCAATTATTTAGTTAAAACTAATGGAGCCCAGGCCAGGTAGCTCAGCTGGTTAGAGCATTGTAATCTGAATACACCCAAATTTGGGGTTCAACCCCTGTACATGGCACATAAAAAAAAAAAAAAAAAAGCCTTCCTTAATCAGCAATTAATCAACAATAATGTAACATCCCATTGTTTCATTATTTTACTTCATTCATATTTAACAAACACTAAAATTGCTATTAACATATTTTAATCTACATTAGTGAATTACCTGCCCAGCATGGGACTCAGAACCTGGCCTACAACCAAATCCACCATCAAAGTTCATACACGATAAAACAAATTCAATTGCCTTTTCCACATTAATAGCATCCAGCTTCCCCTATAAACAAACAAAAAACAATGCCTATGAATTCCAGAGTAACCATGGACACTAATTCCAACACAATAATCATAACTTACCAATAGAGCCAAAGTTGCCACAGCACAAAAAGAGAATCTTGTATCAATTTCTCCTAAAAGTAAAAGGAATCAAACTGAAACTTAAGTGTTACTAAATGCTTCTGATCATAATATGCACAAGTTATTCTGTACAACTACTACGTTAAAACTTAAAATTTACTTGTAGGTCTCCAGAAGGAAAGCTAAATCTAAAGTGAAATCATTTTACTTCTAAGAAAACTAAGATCTAGGAAAATGCTTTCACAAAATACAGCAAATTATCTTGAGTTGTTTACACAGTATCCAGAGAGGGAAGGTAACTAACAGAGCCAAAAGGACTAGCCAGTTCCTAATAATGAACTTACCCTATTACATGATTTTCACATCCCATGAAGCAGCTGGTCTCTCCGGCCTGCACTGTATTCAGCCCTGAAGTAGAGATTATCTAATTTATCAAGTAAAATACTATTCCCTCCCTCCACTCAAATACTCAGAGTAAGTTTGTAAAGTTTTTATCATCTTTCCTTTGCCAGTAAGCAGTTTTTTTTAAGAACTTTACAAACCCACCAAATATTGGGGGGAAATTTTCACCTACCTTATCTTTTAGACTGACCCCCTCTGTTCCAGTGCTCCTGTGGGCTGACATAACTAGCTCAGTGCATGCTGGAACTTCCAGCAGACTATTAACTCCAGTTAGACCAGCTGCTTAGTGGGACCTGAAAAGATGAAAAACTTTCTTAAAAACCTCTTATAAATTAGCAAAGTCTCCAATTAACTGTACTTATAAATACCAAAATATTTTAAGATTGGTATTTTTGGTAGAATGAATTAAAATGACATTACCCCAAACATCTCCAGCAAAAGAACCATCTTCTTTCTGTAGGCTCTGAACATATTCCACAACTTTATTTACATCAATAACATTAATACTATCATACAGAGTAAGAATCTGTAACAAAAAAAAAAAAAGTTAAATACATCTTCAACCCTAATTGACTCTAATGTTCTTCCTCAACTACCTTTTAAGTCAAGCAAGCATGTCCTTCTGTCTAGGCATATTATAAACTTTTCTCAAACATGCAAACTATCTTCTATGCAATAAAATTATAGGTATTAACAAATCCAAACCTCTAAAAGCATTTTTCTACATATAAATTATAACTTAAAATTTCAACCCTTATATAGTCTAACCTAATGTAGACTTTAAACCCTTATTTGTGGGATCTTCATTATCAAAATTAAAACATTTAACTCTATCTTGTGATTTTTAAATATTTACATACACTAAACATTTTACCAAGGTCTCAGTGTAATTTTAGAATTTGCATCAACTTTGATTTCAGCTAATACATGCCATCACATCATTGACCTTGTCAAATAGACCTCATTTGCAAAACTCAGGGTAATTTTTTGACATACTCATTTTATCACTTTCCTGATTTCAAATTTCCCCTCAGGCAAGAGCATACACTACCAAGATTGCCAAATTTCAATCAATATTTACCTGGACAGCACTCAGAGTGTACAAAAGATGGGGATCATGTCCAATACTAGCACTTATTCCACCACACTCGTGTTGACACGACTTAATAAATGCCAGAATTTCTTCTCTATTCATGCGATTTAGTTGTCCCATGAGATCCATTACAGTCAGACCCCAATAGACGCCACTCATTCTCAAGTACTCAGACATACAGTACTCCTAAAATACACAAGTACTTTAATGTGTCAGTTTGCATTCATGCTGGGTCAGAAACCAAACATATAAACATTTAATCCTATCAATGATGAGTTTAAATTTGTGGCTCTCAAATTTGGGGGACATAAGTCCCACTATCTGAGAAGTGTATGATAAACTCACTTGTGACTAACCATTCAAATAGGGCTTTAACTCTTCCAGGAGCCAACTGGCAGTACAAATAAGACCTACTTTTTTTAACCTATTTTATTGACTTTGTACAGAGAGGAAGAGAGGATAGAGAGCCAGAAACATCGATGAGAAACATGGATCAGCTGCCTCCTGCACACCTCCTACTGGGAATGTGCCCGAAACCAAGATACATGCCCTTGACCAGAATCGAACCTGGGACCCTTCAGTCTGCAGGCCGAGGCTCCATCCACTGAGCCAAACCGGGAGAAGATCTACTTTTTTTTTTTTTTAAGTTCGGGGAGAACATTTCTTTGAGTACCTACATCATATTTAACAACTCCATAATTACATGGTTATGGGAACGTTATTAAGTCAAGAATTTATCAATATGTGTTTTCCATAATAAACCAGCTAGTGGGACACGAAAGCGAAAAATATTCACTTTCAGGTGAGCTGCTCACTACTTTATTCAAAGGTTGTCCCAGAGAAAAATTATTCTACAATGTTTAAAACTCAAGGTAAAAGCTTTTCAAGGTCTCAGCGTAATTCTAGAGCTAGTGCTATTACACATCAGCTGTAGATTCAGATAATACATGCCAATACATCATTGACCTTGAAAAGTATTGCCTAAACTACAAAAGTAGGAATTTATTCTGTACGTCAAACCTCTTAGAAGGGGCCATAAACACTGCCCCAGTGACTGCTTATGGAGAATAACCTTTGAAGCTTTCAACATAAAACCATACATACATAATCATCTTTCTTTGAGCCATAGGATGCAATATAATCTGCATGCTTCTCCAGTAAGAGGGTGTCAGGCGCATCTGACTTGATGGTAACATCCTTCTGTGGTGTGCCCTTTCAAAATAAAAGCAGTGATTTCATAAACGTTTACCTTTTAATGTTTGACCCCAGAGCACATTCAACGCACATCTCAACCTCAGGCCCTTGTAATGATGCAGGCATTTTTCAGGTCTCAGAGTAATTCTAGAGCTAAAGTAACTGTAATCAACTTTAGATTCAGAATACATGCCAGCTCATCATAGACCCAAAAAAGTACCTTCACCGATTGCTTATCTTTTCCTTAAAGAGTAAACACCACGGAGTATCAACGCTCAGACTCAGGACAAGTTGTGGTTCACATGTGGCAATAGGCGGATGCAGTAACATACCTAGCTAGACAATAACTTCAATTAAGTTAATAAAATTTTATTAATCTAGAAACTCGGTTTCGAAGCACTTTTCCACACACCCAAGTTACCCCATTGCTTAAGCAAACAATCCCTTTAGCGGCTCTCAACCTGTTCCTCGCCTAAGACCATCCTGCGTATCAGCTATTTTACATTACGATTCATAACAGTAGCAACGAAAATAATTTATGGTTGGGTCACAACATAAGGAACCGTAAAGGGCCAGAAGGTTGAGAGCCACTGCTTTAGCCCATGCTCTCCAGCTTTCCTACGTTTCTGAATTTGCAACAAGCCCCCAGGTGATGAGGATGCTGGTCTAATTCTCCCCATGATCTAGAGCTTCGGGACTTGACGCTGAATTGTATTCATCTTTAAGTAGGTCATGGCGATTACTAAAAAGTTAGTACATTTCTTTCAAATTCCATTTAAGATTTACCACCTTACCAGTCACGACTCTAAAGATTGAGCCGCTAAATACATATGTATAAAGAAGGAAAAAAGGAGCGCCTACTTGGCCTGGTTTTGTGGGACTGAAACACCGGGTCTCTGAACCCGGAGGCCCGCCCGGCAGGAGGAAGCCTGGATAGAATTACCGGCGCGCGGCACTGCGCCCGCGAGGTCTGCAGGAGACGCTGAGTCATAGCTCAGCCTCTGCGCTCTCAAGAAACCGTCCAGGCCCTAGCGAACTAACCATCCCCCGGTCCTCGCTAGGCCGCACGAATCACTGAGCGCCTGAATACTACGCTGCGCGGCCTCCTCCCGACCCAGATGGACCGCAGCGCAACGCACAGCGCCACTCACCATGTCTGTGGGCGAAAAGAGGACTAAGCCCGTGCGAGCGCGTATTTAGTAGGCACGCGCATGCGCAGAAGCACCCCTCAGGTCCCCTCCGCCGCCCGACATAGCTGACTAAGCTTCCGCCTGTGCCATTGGTTACCCTAGGACCCCACTGACGGCTTATAGCTGTCTTTGCTGCCTGTGCTCAAAGGCTTTGCCGGCCCCCCTTTACCCCGTTTACTAATCTCATAATCCTATCGTTTGGTCCAAAATAGTTTTAAGTAATACTATCTCAATTACTTTTTAAAAAAAACTCTTTTACCCTCAATTGACCTCTCTCCCCTCACCCCACCCCATCCCTAACCTCCTCTTTAAGAAATCATTTATTTGCTCCTAAGGCTCTTTGATCTCTGAAGATCTGAAAAGGCTAGTGATTAGTAGAGTTCTTGCATGCAGTTAGTGTTCACTGTTTGCAGCGACTATTAATGCAATGTTCCTTTCCCCCTCCAATTTGCCTTGTCCATCCTGGGTCCGGCTCCCCACTTCTTCAGGAAGTGCTAATACAGAAGTATTTGTAAATTACTTTAGAAAAAGGAAACATCCCACTATTTGTTGTGCTATCTTATGCCTACTACTCAAGCATTTTTGAGCACTCATTCAAAAAAATTGGCATGCCCTCCCATGAAAATGCATTGCACTTTTAGGGGCAGAAATATAATATTGGGGACGAGCTGTTAGTTATAAGAAATAAAATAAGAACTATTAATCATGCTCTGTTAACCATGATGGTTTTGTTCTGATTAAAGAAAGCACATTCCAATTGACTGGGAGTTGTATGCCCTGCGACATGGGAGCTAATATTGGCTTCCAGTCCATCCTCCCTGTCCTGAGAACTGCTTATCATTATGGAAAGATTTACAACCTCCTGGCTGAAACACTCTAGTCCTGGAAGCACCTGTTCTTTGCAAACCGCAGCACCTATTACCTGTAATCTAGTCCCACAACATTCAGAGGTACCTGCCTTCTATGACCACCTACCTCCCCCCACCGCAGTCCGCATGACTTGTAACCTGTAATGATTATCCTGTGCCAACTTTCCCACACCTGTAATTCCTACTTTCTCTCATGATCTTTGTCCTTCTGTTACAGAAAAACCGGAGAAGAACCAAGCAACGCTTAGAGAGATGGAGTTACATTTATTACGCGCGGGCCCAGAGGAAAATGTTTCTCAAATTCTGGGTGAAATTACACAGCAAGTTTCCTGTATTTATATGATTTGACCTTCTTTGTCTCCCAAATATGGTTTTTTCCGGTTCCCTTTGCAAGTTCTTAAAGGGCCCTATGTGCTAGGGCTTTGTGACCTCAACCAAAGGCTTGGCCTGATGCCAGCACTGATAACTTCGTCT
>PVJC01042688.1:0-14842 GCA_004026665.1 Murina feae
TAAACTGGTGAATAGAATAGAATCAGAGGCATAGTGGACTGACAATTTTGGGGAGTTAAGGGTGTTGGGGATGCGTGAAGAGTTTGGACAATAATTGTACACCTATGGATGAGGACAGTGGGGGGGCAAGGACAAAAGTTGGGGTGGGAAATGGGAGGAGGGGAGCTATGGGGGAAAAAAGAGGAACAACTGTAATAATCTGAACAATAAAGATAAATTAAAAAAAAAACAAAAACAGTTGGAACTAGGGTAGGAACTCAGACTCCACTGAGGTTCTGTTGATTTCTAATCTGTACTCATCTCTTACATAATCTGCTTCATTTCTGTTTTGTCTCTGTCTCTCTCTTCCCCTACCTTTTCCTTTCTTTCATTTTCCATGCAACAGCCCTAATTGGCTCAGCTAGGGTCAGGTGGCCATCTCTAGCCCAATCAGCTACAGCCAGGGGATAACTATTTGAGTGGGATGGAGGAGGATAGGAGGGAAAGACAATGCCTACAAGAAAGTCTGAACAGATAAAACATGTATGTCTCTACCAGGTCTTTGCTAAACAGTTCACATTCACTTGTTCTCTTAATCTGCATAGTCATCCAATTTTATAGCTAAAGGAACTGGATTTTAGAAATTAACATATGCAAGTCACAGAACTAGTAAGTAGTAGAGCTAGGAAACCAGTCCACGTCTCTGGTCATCTTCTTCAGTGTAACCACTAACTACCTAAGGTTACTCTGCAGTGTTCAAAAACTACACGGAAGCCACCTGAGGACAATGTGGTGCTTCCGCTGAGCATTCCAGGACCAGGGGCACTTGTCAGGCAAGAGGAAGTTAGATCGTTCCCCGCAGAGGGAAAGGCCTGTGTGCGGGAACTGTGGTGGATAGAGACACTGCTTTCCATGCACCACAGGCTGTGTTTTATGCTGAGAGTAGAGGGTATGAGGAGAGTGGATGGGGGCAGGCTGAGGATATGGAGAGGAACCAGATCATGAAGGCCCTTGTGTGGCAAGCTAAGGAGTTTACATTTTATCCCGAAACCACAGGACTCTGTTGGAAGGAATTGGAGTGTGGGAGAGACATGGCCATATTCGTGGTTGGGAAAGGTCAGTGTGGCCACGCTGGCCAGGCTTTCTGGGGCGTGGACAGCTAGGTGGGAGGTTCATGCAGTGGTGCTTGGAGGAGGTGAGGAAGGCCTGAATAAGGCTCAGGAAATGGGGAATTGTAGTCATAGTTGGAAATGGAACCTACTGACTGGAAGACTGGATGTGGGTGAGAGTAAGAGGCTAGGAGGACAGAGATGTTCCTTGGGATGCTTGGTCCACTAACGCAGGAACACCGGAAGGAGGACCGTGTTTGAGACACAGGTAGCCGGCAGGGGGCAAGAGTACGCATTTGGGCAGCTTGAATTTGGGCAGCATGCACATGCAGACATTCTGAAGGCAATCAGAGAGGCGGGCCAGACACCCCAGAGACCTGTGCTGAAGATCTGACTGTGGAAGGGTTTAGTGCTGAGGTCTTAAAGGTTGCCTTGGGAATACAGAGCTCCCAGGGCAAGGGGGTAGGAAGAAAACAAGCCAGATGGGGAACCCCAGGGAACAGCAGCGTTTGAGGCTAACTTGCAGCCCCCACATCAAGAGCTGGTTGGGACAGGGAGTTTCAGTTCATCATATTTCCATTTCGATTTCCTGTGTGTCAGATATGATTTACCAGGTGTCAGAGAATTATCTTAGCAAGACAAGCGCCGCTCTGAAGCCACGTTCCATGTAAATTAATCATAGCTCTGTAAGAAGTTGAGTTTTTGCATTAACTGGAGGTGGGTGTGGGGACCGTTATAGGCTCTACAGCTGGAAAAGAACGCTTAGAACCTTCTTGTTCAGTGCAGGGAGCCTCCGAGCACTCATGAAGGTGACAAAGCCGCTTTCGGACATTTCGAGTAAAGAGAATTCTCACTTTCTGAAGTAAGTCATTGCTTTGCTGTGCAGCTTAACCCGATGGTGTCAGAATTGCCTGTCTGCTACCTCTGGATCCCCCTGTGGCCTCGGAATTGCCCTCCTCACAGCAGTGTTTCTGGATTGCGAGAGCATCATCCTGGCCCGTCACCCCCGTTTTGCTGGGTTATCAGTGTTAGCAGAACGCTGTTGAGTGAGCTTATTAGATGGCAGAAGGTGGTGCTCAGGTGAAGATTCACCTAGAGATGTGCTAGTCTCTGACTTCAGCAGCCCCTGCTCTGCTGCCTGTGTTTGGGGCTCACTTTACATGTCCTGCTCCTGTGTGCATCAGTGCTTACTATTAAATATACTTTTTTCGTTGGAACACTGACTTATTTTCCTTGAAGCCAATTGATGGGACACCCCAATAAAAATATTTTATGTTTTAAAAAACAAATAGGCAGGCTTAGAACTCAGTCATTATCCTCATGTCCCCTATAGGACATTATGGAGGACATGAGTTCATTTGTTCATTCATTCAGCTAGCATTTGAGTGCCCACTCCCTGCTGTGTGACTTGAGACTGAATAAAGCATAATCAAAATCAACAGATAGCATCATGGAGCATATCTATCTTTAACTAATTGAGGTATATTGGGAGCTCACTTTGTCTTTTTATTTAAGGACTAGAGGCCTGGTGCACAAAAATTTGTGCACTGTGGAGGGAACGCGGGGGGGAGGGTGCCTCAGCCTGGCCTGTGCCCTCTTGCAGTCTGGGACCCCTCAGGGGATGCCCACCTGCTGGCTTAGGTCTTCTCCCTGGGGGATTGGGCCTAAGCTGGCAGTCAGACATCCCTCTGGCAGCCCAGAAGCCCTAGGGGGATGTCCACTTGCCAGCAGGGAGCAGGCCTAAGCTGCATCGGACATCCTTAGCGCTGCTGAGGAGGCAGGAGAGGCTCCTGCCACCACCGCTGTGCTGGCATCTGGCAGCCTGGCTTGTGGCTGAGCAGAGGTCCTCCTGTGGGAGTGCACTGACCACCAGAGGACAGCTTCTGCATTGAGCGTCTGTCCCCTGATGGTCAGTGTGTGTCATAGTGACCAGTCATTCCCAGTCATTCTTCTGTTAGGGTCAATTTGCATATTACCCCTTTATTATATAGGACTAGAGGCCCAGTTAACGAAATTCATGCACTGGGGGAGGGGGGGTTCCTCAGCCCAGCCTGCCCCCTCTCACATATTGGGAGCCCTCAAGGAGTGTCCTACTGAGGATTAGGCTCGCTCCCTGCTCCCCTTGAGGAGTGGGCCTAAGCTGCAGTCTGGCCGCCCTTTGTGGGAGGTGACCAGACTAATCAGGGGAAGCCACCAGCCCCATCACCCTGCTGCTGCAGCCACTGCCAGTCACCACAGCCACCAAGATGTTTTCATCAACACAGACTCCAATCCCTTCACCATGAAAAAGTGACAACTTTGTTTAGGCATTTTCAAGATGTGTCTTTCATAGGATATGACATTTCTTTCTTTTTTTTATCCTCACCCGAGGATATGTTTTTATTGATTTTTAGAGAATCTGGAAGAGAAGGGAAAAACAGAGAGAAACATCAAAGTGAGAGGAACACTTTGATTGGTTGCCTCCTGCATATGCCCTGACCTGGGCCCCAGTCAGGGAGGAGCCTGCAACCTAGGTACATGCCCTTGGTCAGATTGAGCCCAGACCCTGCAGCCAGCAGGCTGAGGCATTATGCACTGAGCCAAACTGGCTAGGGCAGGGTACGACATTTCTTAGCCCTCCAGCAGTGGACCTTCATTTTTTTCTCCAGGAGTGTGGTGGAAAAACCCTAGATTGCCTTTTTGGATTCTTATTACCCAAGTTACTAAGAATATTACCAGTGGGATACAGGGAGCTTAGCCAATGAGCGTAAGAAAGGTGTTTCCTCTGTAGTTCACACTGATCACCGGCTCCACCGCTGCCCCTCCAATCCGAGCTCCACCCCTGCCCAGACCTGTAACCTCTGGCCCAGGACTTAGGCCTGGGCAGGGGACCTCCAAGCCACTACAATCACTGGCTTCACAGAGCCCAGGCCGCTGCCATCACCTACTCTCATCCTGCCCCCTGCCATCGCTGGCTCTGCCCTTGCCCCACTGGTAGCCTCTGGCTAAGGCTGCAGGCCTGGGCAGGCGACCCCCATTCCCCTCTGATCACCTGTACCGCCCCTTGGGCTCCCTGCCTCCCCGCTACCTGCCTGGCTAATAGGCCTGACCACTTCAGTGGCAGGGCTGAGCCGGACTGGGCACCACCATCTTGTGGCTATGGGTGACGCCATCTTGTGGCTATGGGGGTGGCCATCTTTGTGATGGAGTGACACCTAATTTGCATATTCCTCTTTTATTAGATAGGATAATATTGGGCATCCAGTTAGAAAGTTTACATTCTTGTCAAGCATTTGTCTCATTGTACTTTCTGCTTTTTGAGGGTGGAGGCACCAATTTGCCTAAAATGAAACCCAGATTGGCCTTTCTGGGTCCTCAGTTTAAACTAGCGTGTTCTTTCCCTTGTACACTGGGGAGGCTTGAAGTGTTTACTGAGATTTGACCTGGGTCGGGCACAAAAGTAAAATAATGTTAGATCAAATAACAACCAGCTTTTCAAAGGGCTACTGTTCATATTGTTCAGGCTTTCATCTGGGAATAAACAAACTTTCTCTACAAGTTAGTGTTGAGGGGGGTGAAGATTTTTCCAAAGCAGAGTGTTTTCAGTCAAGGTCTGTGTTTAAAAACAAAAAAGACTGAAATAATGAGGTGAAAATTAATTTTTGCTCTTAGCATACCTTTGTGGTAATGCTGTGTTTGCCTCAGAAAAAGCATGTTGGAGTGCTAAAACCATGTGACATGTCACAAGTCCTGCTTGCAATGCCTATGTTCTATTTATGGGCTGTTGTGCAACTGATTACAAGAGCAAGGGAAAAGCTCTGATTATATGGGGTTTTTGAAGAATATGCTAATTAAAATGAATTTATTTTATATCTTTTGACATGAGAGCACTTTTATCTTTTGGTTTTATTTTATTAGTTCCAGGCATTTTAAAGTTCACACTTTTAAATTACACACTTGAAATTGGCTTTCACTTTGTTGTAAAAAAATCATTTCTCTCACATTTCTAATGGTGTGGATACATGTGGTGAATAAAGAAAGGAAACCTTATCTTTAGAAATGTACTAGCTTCAAGCACATTGCTTTCTCCTCCTAATTGCCAACAGAAGTTAACAGTTTTATAATATATATGTGTGTGTATATATATGTGTATATATGCAAGTAATGTTATTCTAAACCTGCAGAAGTTATTTTCCTGCTTTATTTAAGGTAAAACTACCAAACTTAAAATCTTTTGGGAGAAGGCCTTTACTTTGATCTCACTTGGCCCCGACAGAGTAGCCCTGTGGCCTCCTGTGGGAATTTCTCCAGCCTCTGGCTAAGCACAGACTTCCTTATTTAAATACGGAAGTTGGACTTTGGTGATATTAATGGTTTTTACAAGAGGACCCATAGAATAACTGAAAGGAAATGCCCAAAGACAGTTTTTTATTTTATCTTTACTGTGTTAAAAGTTCATTTCTAAGCAGCCAGTTTGAAGATATCTGTGTGGAGAGATCTTTGGGGCAACACTATATCTTCTTTTGATCATTTTAATCTTCAGTTTTCTATAATAATAAAAGTATAATATGCTAATTAGACTGGATGTCCTTCCAGATAACCTTGAAGATGAAGCTGGGGCTTCAAGGGAAGCCCGGGTCCCGGGTGCCTGCCAGCAGCCACAGGGAGCCCCCAGTCCCAGGTGCCAGAGGGAAGCTGGTACTGGCAGCTGGAGGAAGGAAGGCCTACTGTTGCACGAATTTTGTGCATCAGGCCTCTAGTTTAATTATATTGGTGAGGTGGATAGATGCTTATGATGGCCATCAAATTCTAGCAGCTACATATATCCAAAGCTGACGTTACTAATAACACCAAGATGCACATTAAATTCAATCCAAGCCTACATCTCCCTCCTTTGCTTCACTTACACATTATGTATAATCATATGAAATTTTCAGCCTTTGACTTACAAAGACAGTTTCAGAGAGTGGAGACTAATAGTTAAGTTCAGGGGTCAGCACACATTTTCTATAAAGGTGTAGATAGTACATAGTATAGGCTTTGGGGGCGCAAGACAACCTCCTAAAACTTCTAACTCTGCCATCATAGCTGGAAAGCCACCATAGACCATATGTGAATGAATGGATGTGATTGTGTCCCAATAAAACTTTATGGCACTGAAATGTGAATTTCATACACGTTTTGCATGTCACGAAATGTTCTTCTGATTCCTCCCCTCCCCCAGCCATTCTTGGCTTGCAGAACAAGCAGTGGCGTGGATTTGGTCCACGAGCCATAGTTTGCCCACCTGGTTAAGGTGAAGTTGTCTGCCACTGCCTTTGCCTTATCCCACAGAACTCTTCACCGCCTTCAGGACTTGTTTCGTTTTCTCATCTCCCTTTATTATTGGTGTTCCTCTGTGGCTCCTTCTGCCAGCAGAAACCTGAGTCATCCTCTTTGCTCCTCTCTCCTCCACCATCACATCCAGGAGGCTCTGCCGGGGCTTCTCCATTCATTTGCCTCCTCTCAAAGCCTCTCTGCCCCTCCACACAGAGCCACTGATAGGCCTACAGCCTCTTGGTCGCCAGGACTATTATTAGAGACCCTAACTAATCACTTTGCTTTTGTCATTGATCCTCTATACTCCGTCCTCCATTAGGCCACTGCTCATGTTTTCCTAAGTAATTTTGATCCTACCAGTCCTGTGTTTAAGCATTCTTAGACTTTTCCCCTTGGTCATGAGCTCAACAGGATAAAGTTCCCACAGGATTTTCTGTTCTGGTTCTGACGTAGGTCCCTGACCAAGCCTACACTTAGGCCGCAGTCAGACCCTCTTTGTAAAGTCCACATCGCCCTGTGTTTACCAGCTGCTCCTCTGCTTGGAGTGCCTTTTCTTGGACTATCGTTCCTCCCTCACCCCATGCGACTGAGCCCATGCCACCTCATCTGTGACACTTTCCCTGACTCTACCTCTGCAGAGTTGTCTCCCCCTCTACTTTCTCAGATCCCCTTGGAGGATGGCATCAACCAGAGCAAATTGTGGTTATTTGTAAGAACAAATGAATTCCTATTACCAAGGACGGTGGGCTCCTTGAAAGCAGAAAGCATGTCTTAGTCTTGGTTTATCCCTATTTGGTTACACAATAAATATTTAAAGTAATTATTTCAATCAATATGGCAAATATATACTATCCATCTAATCGCTGTCTTGGTTTATTTATGAAGGCACAGAGATCTGATTTCAGGGTTGCAGAGTCAACTGCTTTTGGGGCCAGATTGGTGCAGAGGTGGACAGAGTGAGGTCTGGGTTGAGCTGGTGAAGACATGTCCTATCTCTTGGGACTGCCTCCCCTCACATCCAACTGAATGTTGTCACACAAGAATTTGACAGGTGTTTAGCCTGATGCATTAGTTTTCAAGATAAGTGGGAAATTTTAAGATTTTTAAAATGTAAATATCTTAATTTTTAAATATTTTTAAATGTTGGCAACTAATGCACCTTTAAAAGAACTGGCTGGTGTGGCTCAGTGATTGAGCATCGACCCATGAACCAAGAAGTCATGGTTCAATTCCAGGTCAGGGCACATGTCCAGGTTTGGGGCTCGATCCCCAGTAGGAGGCAGCTGATCTATGATTCTCTCTCACCATTAATGTTTCTATCTCTCTTTCCCTCTCCCTTCCTCTCTCTGAAATCAATAAAACATATTAAAACAATAAGAACAAAAACATTTTGTGAGCAAAAATGTAAAAATAGCAGCCTGAATGTGAATCCCAAGACCCCAGTTTGGGGCCTGGGAACCGGAGGGTGCATGATGGGAGAAGACCTGCAGGTACGTGGTCTTTTCCTGGCCTGTGTTTATCTTGCCTTCTCAACCATGCTCTCTGCTCCATGTTTGGCACTTAGTCACTTTCCAAAATATGAAAGGCAGACACTAGGAAGTTCTATTCCATACTGTCCTTTCTCCTCCCTGGTAACACCCAAGTGTGTTAACTGAAGGGGCTCGGAAGGCCTCTGTTGCCCCTCCTACCCAGGGGGGCTGAGGCTATCTGGGAGAAGCTGTTATTCTTGATGGAAATTTGGCTACTTTTTCTGAGGCTTAGTTTCCTAGTCAGAGCCTTGGTTTTCCTGTACAACCAAGGAGGAGTGGTTATTTGCTCCCTTGGGGCTAGGAATTCATTTGTCCTTATGTTCCAGCTTATCTGAGGGGTCAGTAACCACCTAAAAGAATCGCAGGAAGCATTGCCTAAGAGGTTACCTAGAAAAGCGTTTTAATAATTGATAGCTGTATTTGGTCTTCCATAAATGATTCATTGACCACCCCTCACCCTGCAGCCTTTTGCTGTCTGCTTCTCAGTTGTTTCTGAATCAGCATTATCTTATCTCACGTGATGGCCTTTATAAAAAAACACTCTCTTTCTTACCTAGTGCAGTCGCCGCCTGCTTAGAAGTATTTACACTTAGTGTAAACTTTTTAGCCTAAACTGTTCAGGTTTTTCTCCTTAAAAAACAAAACAAAACAACAACAACACAACCCAAACTAAACCAAGCTTGGTCTTCTTTTTCTGTGGATCTGGGACCAGATCTCCGGAGTCCAGGAGCCCTGGGGCCAGAGACGCGTCTGTGGGCAGGTCCGGGTGGGAATCTAGCAGCGCGTGTTCATAACTGTGTGAGTGCTCTCCTGGGTGCACATCACCATCACGCGTGTGGCTTGAGTGTTGGAATAACATTGAGAAGAGGACTCAGAGGAGCGGGTGACCTGCTCAGGGTCCCTGTTCTGGGAAGTGTCATGCTGAGCCACATGAAGGCTCTGTGGGCCTGAGGCGGCCATGTGTCCTTGAGGCAAGCAGAGGGCTGCTGATGGAAAGGGGCAGGGGAGATTCTCTTTAAACTAGCATCCTTGGGTAAAGTCGCCTGGGCCCAACAGAACAGGTGGATAGCTTTGTATTTCATTTATTATTATTTAATAAATTATATCGACCACTTACTATGTGCCAGGCACTGTTAAGTACTTCTTATGCCAGAGCAGTTACTTCTTACAACTCTTAAGAATAGAAGTGACTTACCATCCCGATTTTGGAGGGAGAAAGTAACTCGGGCAGTGACACAGCTAGAGCTAACTTGTGGAAACCAACTTTGGACTAGGTCTGTATGACTGTTGTCCTTGTTTGTGCCTTCTGCACTCTGTCACGTATGTACCTCATGGTGGGGAGGAGGAGGGTGTTGGTGATGAAGGACTTGACACCCATCAGACGTTTAGCACAGTACATGACACATGGGAATCCTTGGGAAAGTGTCAGCTGTGACTGGCCTTTGTCGGTGGACTGTCTTTTGCAAATCCTTTTGAAAAACGTTCCACTGTGAGGTCTCTGGACCAGTGGCCTTTGTGACAGGGGTCACTACTAATAATGCTTAAGAGTGTTCACTTGTCTTTATTTAGTAATAGGACCCCGTTCTCGGTGTCATTATCAGACGAGTGTCCTTGCAGTCAATGTTTTGAGCAGATGAAAAGGCAAATAACTTGATACCTTAATAATTGCAATTAAAGGCAGGACTTTCTGCCCTGGCTGGTGTGCTCAGTGGTTAGAGTGTTGACCTTTCCACCAAAGTGTTGCTGGTTCCATTCCCAGTCAAGGACACGTACCTGTGTTGCAGGTTCTATCTCTGGTGCCACTCAGGGCACATTCAGGAGACAACCAATTGATGTGTCTCTCTCACATTGATGTTTCTCTGTCTCCCTCCTTTCCTTCCTTCAACTCTCTCTAAAATCAAAGGAACCCGCCCTGACTGGTTTGGCTCAGTGGATAGAGCCTCTGCCTGCGGACTGAAAGGTCCCAGGTTCAATTCCAGTCAAGGGCATGTACCTGGGTTGCAGGCATATCCCCAGTAGGGGGTGTGCAGGAGGCAGCTGATCAATGTTTCTCTCTCATTGATGTTTCTAACTCTCTATCCCTCTCCCTTCCTCTCTGTAAAAAATCAATAAAATACATTTAAAAAAATAAAATCAAAGGAACCCAGTGGGTGTGGCTCAGTGGTTGAGCATCGACCTATGAACCAGAGGTCACGGTTTGATTCTCCTATCAGGGAACATGCCCAGGTTGTAAGCTCGATCCCCAGTGGTAGGGGGTTGGGGGGCGCGAGCCGGTTCTCATCACTAATGTTTCTGTCTCTCTCCATCTCCCTTCCTCTTTGAAATCAATAAAATATTTTTTTAAAGGTAGAGCCTGTTTAAAAAAAAAAATCAAACGAAAAACTATCTTCTGGTGGGGATTAACAAAAAAATAAATAAAAATTAAAGCAGGATTTTTCTGCTAAAATTCAGGTGGAGTTGATATTTTAAAAATTTGTGGCTAGAGTATTTCACAAGTAGGAGGAAACAGGTTTCCCAAATGTGTGCCAGTAGCATAGAATGAATCGCTTGCTGTTTCTAAATAGGTTCTGCTATTGCTCTGATCAAAGGTCATGGTCACATTCATTCCTGGCAATCAGGTCATAGCTGCAAGCTGTATCTGATATACAGAGCATTTTTTACTTCCAGGTACTTTAAATTCTGTGTTTACCTGGTTTTACAAGAGGAAAAAAATCTAGGTGCTTTGGTTCAATTGAATATAGGTTGGAAGGTTAACACAGTCCATAAATGAGTTTAACTTGTGTCTCTTTCGGGGCAAATGTTTCATGATCTTCTAAGAGTTGAAAGACCTGACTGGATGTTAACTTTCTGTATTCATCCTCTTCACCCTCTAATATTTCTCCCACCTGAATTTTAATCCTAAGTACAAAATTACCTTACTCTTAATTTTAGATGACTAAAATCTCCCTCCTCAACACGCATGTAAGTACACATGTACACACACACATATACCTACTTTAGCAACTCCCAGAATGTAATCCATGAAGTACTGCTAAGGAATTGAGGTTTCCTGAAGTCATTTGACCAAACACTCTGCCTTCCACTAGCTGCGACTTACCGTTGAGAAGGGAAGAATAGTGGTGGCTAACTCACAGAGTTGACAAGAGAATGAAATGTGTTCATTTCTAAATGTAAAATGCTAACAGCAGTTCCTGGCACATAGTTAGTTATCAACAAATGTAAGACACTACCATGACTCCATATCTATCTCTGATGACCTCATTTTCCAATTTCCTACATAGCAGGGAAATGGCTTCCTTGACATTAAACTGAAAGTAACAAAGCATAGTAGTTAAGAACACAGGCATGATTTGTGGTCTACCAGCATTTTGTTTTAATGTCTTAAAATTAAGCATCTTGGGTAGGTATTATTCAGATAAAACATGCATATCTAGCCCTGGCCAGTGTGTCTCAGTTGGTTGGACATTGTCCCATGCACTGAAAGGTTGCCAGTTTGATTCCCAGTCAGGGCACATGCCCAGGTTGCAGGCTTGGTATACTGGTGGGGGCATGCAGGAGAGGCAGCGCATCAGTATTTTGCTCTCACATGGATGTTTCTCTCTCCCTCCCTCCCTTCCTCCCTCCCTCCCCCAAACCCCCGCCCTCTTCCTCTCTCTCCTTCTCTTCCTCTCTCTCTTTCTCTATTTCCTCCCCCTCCCTCCCTTTCTACTTTTCCCTCCCTATTCCTTGCTCTCTAAAAATCAGTCCTATATAATAAAAAGGTAATATGCAAATTGACCCTAACAGCAGAACCACTGGGAATGACTGGTCACTATGACACACACTGACCACCAGGAGGCAGATGCTCAATACAGGAGCTACCCCCTAGTGGTCATTGCGCTCCCACAGGGGAGCTCTGCTCAGCCACAAGCCAGGCTGACAGCTGCCAGCACAGCAGTGGTGGTGGGAGCCTCTCCTGCCTCCTCAGCAGCACTAAGGATGTCCAACTGCAGCTTAGGCCTGCTCCCTGCTGGCAAGCGGACATCCCCTGAGGGCCCCCGGGATGCCAAAGGGATGTCTGGCTGCCAGCTTAGCCCCGATTGCCTGGGGAGCAGGCCTAAGCCAGGAGGTGGACATCTCCCGAGGGGTCCCAGACTGCAAGAGAGCACAGGCCGTGCTGAGGTACATCCCCGAGTGTACAAATTTTTGTGCACCAGGCCTCTAGTGTGTGTGTGTGTGTGTGTGTGTGTATAAAGGTGTACATTTAATAGTCATTCTGGTTTATCTCAAGACACAAGACAGTACTGATTTTAGGCTGGAGCACAGGACAGGAAGGGAGCTAGCTGCCATACAGCTGCTTCCATTTAAAGACAAGCTATTAACAGCATGATACTCCTTAGCTTGGAAGCAAAGTTTTTCTCAATTCATACTTAACTAAAGGTTTTATTTACATTTAGTAAATAAAGCATTTGCCTTTGAACAAAATCAAATAAGTAAGTTGATAGAGGTCAAGCTCTTTAAAACAAAGTAAATTGAGAAGAATCAGGACTTTCTCCTAAGTCTGTATGGAGTAAGGAATTTGAAATTATATAAAACATGGGATAAGAGTTGTAATTTTTATTTTTTTAAATATATTTTTATTGATTTCAGAGAGGCAGAGAGAGAGAGAGGGAGAGAGAGAGATCATGATGAGAGAGTCACTGATCGGCTGCCTCCTGCTTGCCCCACATTGGGGATCAGGCCCCCAACTCGGGCATGTGCCATGACCGGGAATCAAACCATGACCTCCTAATTCATAGATTGATGCTCCATCACTGAGCCACACCAGCCAGACCCAGAGTTGTATTTTTTTAAAAAGGCTGTGGGTTTCACTTAATATGACCTTATCATCTGACCTTAGACCTGATTATTCTTCAGGGTTGAGCCTGCTCCCTTCCCACCGGGTTGCAATTTCTGACTTTGTGATATTTCATTAGTGTCATTCACAGGCAGTATTCAACATGAAATGGCCAAGTAAGCCCACCTGTGTGACTGTTCTTTCCTAGTTTCCCCGGCTTTGATGAGTCATTCATTGCAATACAGCCGTCTGAACCAGGGCTGATAAGAATAGACACACAATAGGAAAATAATGCCACTGAGAGCTGCAGCAGAAAGCGCTGGGAGCTCACAGCTGTGCTGTATTCAGCTGTGTGACCACGCACAAGTCTCTGCCTTTTAGGACCCTGGGCTTCTCGTGCATAAAATAAAGTTTCTAGGGTCTCTTGCTGAGGTGCAGTCAACTTTGGAGTTTAATATCCGCCAAGAAACAGGAGATAAGCACTTTCAGGGACAGTGCTTCGTGATTTGTATAATTATAGTAGCTTTGTTGGCTGTTGGAAAACAGCAGTGGCCGATGAGTCAGCCTGGCATGTAGCTATTGGAGATGAGTGATGCTTTTTTTGTTGGGGAAAAAAAAACAAAACCTGACTACTGCATAAGTTTAGGGGCCAGTGGTGAGGATGATGCCAAGTTCCAGAAATAGCAGCGAGGCTGTTGTACAGAGGACAGTATGAGGGGACCATTGTCACAAACTGGTTTTCCCAGTCACACCTCCACTTCAGCTGTCCTTAGGGAAGGCACTCACGTGGGAGGCCATGGGGTGTGACATCCCCATCCAGTAAACAGCCCACTGCACATGTTGCGTGGATGCACCACCAGTGACTGGGAAGTGACAGGTGGTATTTTTGAACCTCCTTCTTCTGCCTGATTTTGTTCTCTAAGGATGGACATAAAAGAAACTCCAGTTGAATGTCTGTTCTCTTATGAGCTCCAGCTGCAAACCCCGGGATAAAGCCTGGGCTCCTGTAGAGATGAGCAGATCTCTACAGCCTTCCTCCTTCCTCTGGGCCCCGTCTCGGACTCCTCCAATGGCCAGAGAAGCGGGGAGAAAATCCCCTTTCTCGCAGGGTTAGGCCTGAGCCTGCCTGTCTGCTGACCCTGTGCTTCCCCACATGCCCAGCTTGGCTGACACAGCAGATGGGAGTCCCACGTGTAACAGGTAGAGGTTGGGTTGGGGTTCAAAGTAGGGCTCATTCTGAATCCCAGCTGTGCCACTTCCTGGCTCTGGGCCTGGGCTGAGTCGTTTGGCTCAGGTACTAAGTGTGGCAATAGTAGTCAGCATGCAGGTAGCTTCACTGTGTCTTTGAGAACCACAGTTTATTGTTCAACTGTATGCAAAAGCCTCCTCCTTAGGGACAGTGAAGGTGGGCTAGAAACTAGACCTTGGACTCCGCTTCCCCCGTCAAGAGGATCTCAGCACCAGAGGCAGAGCTGACCCACAGAGACAGGCAAGGATCCCCACTTCTTACACATGCCCCCCGGACAAAGGTTTCCAAACTGTAAGCAATAATCTACTTTTAAAAAATATTACATGAAATGTAAAATGAGTAAAAGTAGGCTTTTGTTTTAAAAAAAAATGGCTAAGTTGAAATTTTTAATAAACCTAATAAGAATGATGAAGCAGTTTTGGTGAATATAGTAGACATTTGAAAGAGAGGGGGATAATAGATGACTGATACGGTCATTTCCCTGGAACATATAGGTAAGTACAGTTGTACTTCAGTATTCGGGGTGGGGGATTGGTTCCAGGACCACAGCAGATATAAAATCTGTGGGTGCTCCAGTCCCTTATTAAACAGAATGGGGAAGAACAAGGCACACAGCTGACCCTGCGCATCCACAGATTCCCAACCACGTATTGAAAATACTGTTTTCTTTTTTTTTTTAATTTATCTTTATTGTTCAGATTATTACAGTTGTTCCTCTTTTTTCCCCCATAGCTCCCCTCCTCCCATTTCCCACCCCAACCTCTGTCCTTGCCCCCCCACTGTCCTCATCCATAGGTGTACAATTATTGTCCAGTCTCTTCACGCATCCCCAACACCCTTAACCCCCAAAAATTGTCAGTCC
>PVJC01042689.1:0-14834 GCA_004026665.1 Murina feae
TGCCTAGGGGCAGGCCCCCGGCAGGTAGACACACACAGGAGGACTGCTCCGAGCCTCAGATGCAGCTGGGGGCAGGTCCCCAGTGGTGACACACACACACACAGAAGGCGCCTGGCAGACTGGAGCCATCATAGGACATCCACTGAGGGGTCCCAGACTGTGAGAGGGCACAAGCCGGGCTGAGGGACTCCCTGCACCCCGAGTGCACAAATTTTTGTGCACCAGGCCCCTAGTAATCTAATAAAAGTGTAATATTGAAATGGACCGTATCTTAGGGATGCCTACACCACACCCACCAGCCAATCAGAGTGACTGCATGCAAATTAACCCAGCCAAGATAAAAGCCAGCAGTCATGGAGCTGAGTAAACGGGCAGCTTCCTTTGCAGCAGGAGTAAAACTGTTTCCCAGATGGGCTTCTCTCGGCTCCAGGCAACAACATATTTATGAGATTGTCTCAATTATAGAAGCCTCAGAGCGATGGAGGAAACTTCCTGCCTAGAGTCTACTAAGGCAACATTCTTTCAATTTTGGAAGCCATGAGCTGGAGCAGACAGGAGGCTTCCTTACCTGCCTAGGCCTCGTCTTAAAAGAATAGTGTATCAATTATAGAAAATAAACTAACCCTAGAAACCTGCTTCTAGCCAGCCTTGCTGGGACATTGGGTCAATGGGAGCTGTGGGCAGCCTGAAAGCCTGAAAACAGCCCTCGGACCATCACCCAGGCTAGCCACACCCCAATGGGGTGAGGAACCCCATTGGGAGGCTTGGAAAGCCTGCAAACAGCCATCAGCCCCTCACCCAGGCTGTCCAGGTACCCCAGTAGGGACCCAAAACCTGAAGGGACTGTGAGCAACCTAAAAGCCTGAAAACAGCCCTCAGGCCCGCACCCAGGCTGGACACACCACAATGGGGTGAGGGTCCACACTGGGGGGCTTGGTAAGCCTGCAAACATCAGCCCCCTCACCCAGGCTGACCAGGCATGCCAGCAGGTGGACATCCCCAGAGGGGTCCCAGACTGCGAGAGGGTACAGGTCGGGCTGAGGGACCTCCCAAGTGCACAAATTTTTGTGCACTGGACTCCTAGTATTAGAAATAAACTACAATAAAAACAATTAAAAATATGGAAGCTAAATTGCATGCTATTAAACAATGATTGGGTTACCAAAGAGATCAAAGAAGAAATTAAAAACATCCTGAAAACGAATGACAATGAAAACAAAATAATTCAAAATCTATGGGACACAGTGAAAGCGCTCCTGAGGGGCAAGTTTATAGCTTCTACAGGCATACCTCATAAAACAAGAAAAAATTAAAACAAATTATCTAACTCTAAAACTTAAAGAATTAGAAAGAGAGCAACAAGAAAAGCCCAGAATGAGCAGAAGGAAGGAGATAATAAAGATCAGAGCAGAAATAAATGTCACAGAGACAAAAACAAAACAAACAACAACAAAAAACAACAATACAAAAGATCAATGAAACCAAGAGCTCAATCTATGAAAGGATAAACAAGAATGATGAATGTCTAGCCAAGCTCACCAAGAAGCAAAGAGAGAGGACTCAAATAAAGAAAATCAGAAAAGAAAGAGGCAAAATAATAACAGACCTCATAGAAATAAAAAGGATTATAAAAAAACACTATGAACAACTGTATTCCAACAAACTAGACAACCAAGAGGAAACGGGCATATTCCCATAAAAATACAACCTTCCAAAACTCATTCAGGAAAAATCTAAAAATCTCAATAGGCTGATAACTATAGAGGGAATTGAAGAGTCATCAAAAAGCTTCCAGCAAACAAAATCCTGGGGACACACAGCTTCACAGAGGAGTTTTACCAAACATCCAAAGAAGAACTAAAACCTATCCTTCTCAGACTATTCAAAAAAATTCAAGAGAAAGGAATACTTCCAAGGTCTTTCTATGAAGCCAGCATTACCTGAATCCCAAAACAAGATAAAGACAACAAAAAGAAAGAGAATTACAGGCCAATATCCCTCATGAGCATATATGGTAAAATCCTCAACAAAATTTTAGCAAATCGGATCCAGCATTACATGAGAAAGATCATATACCATCACAAAGTGGGATTTATTCTGGGGATGAAAGGATGGCACAATATCTGCAAAGCAATAAAAGTGATACATCACATAAACAAATTGAGAGAGAAAAATCACATAATCATATCAATTGGTGCAGTAAAAACAGGTGACAAAATCCAATACTCTTTTTTTAAAAAATACATTTTATTGAATTTTTACAGAGAGGAAGGGAGAGGGATAGAGAGTTAGAAATATCGATGAGAGAGAAACATCGATCAGCTGCCTCCTGCACACCCCCAAGGTACATGCCCTTGACCGGAATCGATCCTGGGACCCTTTAGTCTGCACGTCAATGCTCTATCTACTAAACCAAACTGGTCAGGGTCCAATACTCTTTCTTGATTAAAAAAGAAAAATTCAGCAAGGAGGGAACAGCAGGATCATACCTCAACACAATAAAAGCCTTATATGACAAATCTACATCCAACATTATACTTAATAGGCAAAAACTAAAACCATTTCACCTAAAAACAGGAACAAGAAAGGGATGGCCACATGCACCACTCTTGTTCAACATAGTACTAGAAGTGCTAGCCATAGTGATCAGACAAGAAGAAAAAATAAAGGCATTCAAATTGGAAAGGAGGAAGTAAAACTGTCGATATTTTCAGAAGAAATAATATTGTACATAGAAAACCATAAGGACTCCATCTAAAAACTGCTAGACTTAATAAAGAATTCAGCAATGCTGCAGGATACAAAATTAACACCCAAAAATCTATAGTTTTCTTATATACCAATAATGAACTCACAGAAAGAGAAACTAAAAACACAATTCCATTTATAATTGCGACAAAAAAATTAAGATACTTAGGAATAAGAGTCTCACGCTCTACCAACTGAGCTACTGAAGACACATTTGTAACACCTTAATCAATAAGATAATTTTTTTAAAAAAAAAGATAACTAGGAATAAACTTAAATAAGGATGTAAAAGACCTGTACTCAGACAACTACAGGACATTGAAAAAAGAGATAGAGGAAGACATAAACAAATGGAAGAATATACCGTGTTTCATGGATTGGTAGAATCAATATCATTAAAATGTCCATACTTCCCAAAACAATCTATAGAATCAATGCAATCCTCCATTAAGATACCAATGGAATATTTCACAGACCTAGAATGAACTCTCCAAAAATTCATTTGGCTTAAAAAAAGACCCCGAATAGCCATAGCAATCCTAAGAAAGAACAAAGTTGGAAGGATTACAATACCAGATATCAAGCTATATTATAAAGCCACTGTTCTCAAAACTGCCTGGTACTGGCACAAGAATAGACATATAGTTCAATGGAATAGAATAGAGAACCCAGACATTGACCCAAACCAATATGCTCAATTAATATTTGACAGAGAAGGCAAGACAACACAATGGATCAAGATAGTCTCTTCAATAAAAGGTGTTGGGAAAACTGGACAGATACATGCAAAAAAATGAAACTTGACCACCAAATTACACCATACACAAAAATAAATTCAAAATGGATATAGGACTTAAATGTAAGATGGTAAACAATAAAAATCTTAGAGGAATCTATAGGCAGCAAAATATCAGACATATGTTGCAGCAATATATTTACCAATACAGCTCAGCTCCTAGGACAATGGAAACTAGAGAGAAAATAAACAAATGGGACTATATCAAAATAAAAAGCTTCTGCACAGCAAAAGAAACCATCAATAAAACAAGACAGCCCACTGTATGGGACAACATATTTGCCAATGTTATCACCGATAAAGGTTTAATCTCCAACATTTATAGGGAACTCATACAACTTAACAAAAGGAAGACAAACAACCCAATCCAAAAATGGGCAAAGGACCTAAATAGATACTTTTCAAAAGAGGACATTCAGAAAGCCAAAAGTCATATGAAAACATGCTCAAAGTCACTAATCATCTGAGAGATGCAAATCAAAGCAACAATGAGATAATATCTCACACCTGTCAGAATGTCTATCATCAACAAATCAACAAAGGACAAGTGCTGGTGAGGATGTGGAGAAAAAGGAACTCTAATACACTGCTGGTGGGAATGTAGACGGGTGCAGACACTGTGGAAAACAGTATGGAGATTTCTCAAAAAATTAAAAATGGAACTCCCATTTGACGCAGTTGTCCCACTTCTAGGCCTATATCCCAAGAAATCAGAAACATCAATCAGAAAAGATATATGCACCTCTATGTTCATAGGATAATTTATAATAGATAACATCTGGAAATAGCCTAAGTGCCCATCAGCAGATGAGTGGATTAGAAAATGGTGATATATGTACACAATGGAATACTATGCTGCTATATAAAAGAAGGAGCTCTTATCATTTGCAGTAGCATGGATGGAACTGGAGACCATTATACTAAGCAAAATAAACCAGTCAAAGAAACATAAATATCATATTATCTCATTCATTCGTGGAATAAAATAAACAACATAAACTGATGAACAAAAACAGATCCAGAGACAGAGAAGTATCAATCAGTCCGTCAAACCTCATAGGGGAGGCAGGGGTAGGAGGGAGGAAGGGGGAGAGATCAACCAAAGGACTTGTATGCATGCATATAAGCATAACCAATAGACACAGACACTAGGGGGGGTGAGGGCACGTGTGGGGGTGGTGGTGTAGTGGGGAGATAAGGACATACATGTAACACCTTAATCAATAAAGAAAAAAATGTAATAAATAAATAAATAAATAGAAATAAAATAGGAAAATGGGCAAATGACCTGAACAGACACTTCTCAAAAATGGACATATATATAGCCAGTAGACATGAAAAAATGCTCAAGGTCACTAATCATCAGGGAAATGCAAATTAAAACTATAATGAGGTATCAACTCACACTTGGCAAAATGGCTACTATCAATAAATCAAGAAACAGCAAGTGCTGGTGAGGACTAGAAAAAAGAATACCCTAGTACACTGTTGGTGGAAATGCAGACTGGTGTATCCACTGTGGAAAACAGTATAAAGTTTCTCAGAAAATTAAAAATGGAACTCCCTTTTACACAGCAATCACACTTCTGGGTATATAATTCTAAGAATCTCGAAACATCAATCAGAAAGAACATATGCAACCCTATGTTCACAGCAGCATTATTTACAACTAGGGGCCCGATGCACAAAAATCTGTGTACTTGGGGGTTCCCTCAGCCTGGCCTGTGCCGTCTCACAGTCTGGGACCCCTCAGGGGATGTCCACCTGCTGGCATGCCTGACCAGCCTAGGTGAGGGGCTGATGGCTGTTTGCAGGCTGGCCAAGACCCCCAGTGTTGTCCCTCAACCCATTGGGGTGTGGCAAGTCTGGGTGATGGGCTATGGGGCCGTTTTCAGGCTGCCCAGAGTCCCTTCAGGTTTTTGGTCCCTATTGGGGTGCCTGGGCAGCCTGGGTGAGGAGCTGAGGGCCGTTTTCAGGCTGCCCACAGTTCCTTCAGGTTTGGGGTCCCTACTGGGGTGCCTGGGCAGCCTGGGTGAGGGCCTGAGGGCCTTTTCAGGCTTTCAGGTTGCCCACAGCTCCCATTGACTCAAGGTCCCAGCGAGGCTGGCTGGATCAGTTTTCTGGGGTTTATTTATCTTCTATAATTGAAACACTGTTGCTTTGAGCCAAGGTCTAGGCAGGTAAGGAAGCCTCCTGTTTGTTTCAGCTCCATGGTTTCTATAATTGAAACATTGTTACCGTGAGCAGAGGCTCTGCCAGTCTAGGCAGGCAGTTGCAACGGAAGCTTGCTGTTTACTCTAGCTCCGTGGCTGCTGGCCACCATCTTGGCTGGGTTAATTTGCATATAGTCACTCTGATTGGCTGATGGGCATGGCTTGGTTGGTGGGTGTGGCTTAGGCATCCCAGAGAGATGGTTAATTTGCATATTACTCTTTTACTAGCTTAGTCAAGATCTGGAAACAGTCCAAGTGCCCATCAGTACATGATTGGATAAAAAGCTTTGGTGTAATTACTCAATGGAATACTATACAGCTGTAAAAGGAAGGAACTATTAACCTTTGTGAGAGCATGAATGGACCTGGAGATTATTATGGTAAATGAAATATGCCAGTCAAAAAATGAGAAATATCTTATGATCTCACTTATTTACAGAATCTAATAAATAAAATAAACTGACAAATAAAATAGAGCCAGAGGCATGGACATATGGAACAGACTGACAAATGTCAGAGAGGTGGGATATGCAGAGGACTGATAAAGGTGAAGGTAGTAGCAAAGAAGCTATCTGCATACCCATGGACACAGACAATAGTGTGGTGAAGGTCAAGAGAAGGGGGGTTGGGAGCTGGGTGAAGTGGAATGGTGTCAATAATAAAAATTTTAAAAAAATAATGTAAGCAGAAAAAAAGCTGTGGTACATTTTTATAACGAAATATTACTCAGCCATAAAAAATAAAATAAATTTTACATTTTGTAACAGCATGGATGTATTATGGAGGGTATTATGCTAAGTAAAATAAGTCAGTCAAATAACAACAAATACCAAATTATTTCCCTTACATGTGCCATCTAAAGAACAATATACACTAACAAATAAAGTAGAAACAGAGTAAATAATATTGTAATTATGTATGCTGCCAGGTGGATACTAGACTTATTGGAGTTTGCTTCTTAAGTTACATTAATGTCTAAGCACTATGTTGTACACCTGTAACAAAATAATATTGAATGTGAATTGTAGTTGAGAAATATAAAAAAGAAATACATTTTTTGCAACTGGACATGTGACAACTTATCAACAATATAGACACAATAATTAAAAATAATTCAAAAAACCTCATAGGGGCATAGAAAGGGAGTGGAATGACAATTCACAGGGGGAAAGGAGTGTTGGGGGTGTGGGAAGAGACTGGACAAAAATCATACATCTATGGACGAGGACAGTGGCGGGGGGGATAAGGGCAGAGGGTGGGATGGGAACTGGGAGGAGGGGAGCTATGGGGGGAAAAAGAGAAACAACTGTAATAATATGAACAATAAAGATTTAGAAAATGCAAAAAAAAAGCATACTAGATTGATACCTAGTATTCTTCTAAAATAGAATATTTAAAAAAAAAAACAACAACAACAACAACAAAAAACCTGATAGCCCAGCAGCAGAAGCTGATTTCAGCAATATAATTTTAAGGGAGGGCATGTTACAAACTCTTCCCTAAAGCAGAGTTCCTAATGTTATCCTCTCCATGGCTTTCCACCTTACAGTAAGTCTGTGATAGCCCAACTACTGATCTATGTGTTCCTGTTTACAGAGCTCATAAGAGACCCTAGGCTTGTTTTAAAAATTAAAAATAAAAACAACATATTTTTAAATTTTTAATATAGTTTGAGATTTCCAGAAAAGTTGCAAGAATAATACAAAGAGTCTCCATATACACTTCAACCACTGTCCCCTTGTATTAACCATCATACATAACTACAGAATTTATCAAAACTAAAAAAATTCACCTTGGAACAACATTATTAACCAAAGCACAGAACTTACTTGGATTTCACAAGTTTTGCCACTAATGGCATTTTTTTCCTATTCCAGTTTCTGTTTCAGGATCCCACTGCATTTAGTTGTTTTCTGCACATTATCCCTTGTTTCAACATTGCTCTCAATGTTTTTCAATCCTGATTGTTAAGCAACTGTCTCCTTAGTCTCTGAATCTGTGACAGTTTCTTTCTTTAAAAAGTGTCACATTGACACTTTTGAAATGTGTGTTTTTTCATAGAATGCCCCTCAATTTGATTTTGTCTGATATCTTCTCATGATTAGAATGAGGTTATGCATTATTCGGAAGGATGTCACAGAGGTGCTGTGCACTTCTCATTGCACTGTATCGAGAGTACATGATGTCAATACACCTTATTTATGGTGATACTAACCCAGATCACGTGGTTAAATCACCAACGCAGGTCATAATGAAGACCTAAAAAGATAATTTCCCTTTAAGGTAAGAACCCTAAAGGAAAGAAAGGCACATGTACACATACTTGAAGTTTGGTGATGATTTCCTGTTTTGTGACCTCCACCAACTGATTATCTTCTACTGCAAAGGCTGGGAAGGATACAACTGAAAGCAGACTAGCATCAACCTCTTTGGATGTTGAAGCCCGGGGAAGTATTGAATTAAGGATAGACTAAGAGAAAGGAAATCAAATGTGGCACATTAGTGAATAACTCAAGGTTGTAAAACTAACAAATTTAGCTCCCAAAGATTTATATAGAAGAGCAACATTCAGAAGAAAATCTAAACATCATTCAATAGTGAGAGCTTTAAAAACTAGCTATTTCTGCACATTTTCCCTTGTTTCAATATTGCTCTCAATGTTTTTCAATCCTGATTGTTAAGCAACTGTAAATGGATACAGAGTACTCTTAACATCATTATCCCACCCATAATCCTGTTACTCTATTAGTAACTATTAAAGCATAAAGATAAGAGAAAATGTAGCTGCTGAAAAGCAGAAAATAGAAGGCTCAGCTCATATATCCTTGGTATTTATCTTTTCCATGAAAATTTTTATAATTAGAAGATGATTTCATATTTTCTATAACACTATGGATGTCTAATCAGGGTTTAAAGAAGAGAAGAAAAATCATTAAATTATAACGTTCAATGAGAAGAACCTTAATCTTTCAATACAAAGAATAATCCTAACCAAAACTAAATATATGCACTTACCATTTAAACCAGGGGTGGGGAACATCAGGGCCATGAGCCATATAAGGCCCATGAAATCATTGGTCTGGCCCTGCCAAGGCATTAGGGGTGAGTTAATTAAATGTTTGACCAAATATAGCAGGCTATATCAACTTTTAAGTTGATAATTTTGTATGGCCCACGAATGATGTTATAAATATCCAAATGGCCCTTGGCAGAGAAAAGGTTCCTTACCCCTTATTTAAACAGTGTAAACTCCTAACAGTTAACCCTAGAGCCAACCTGGGACAAGGGAATGTTTCAGAGCCACTATCAACCCTCAACATAAGTCACCTCCCTTGCTCTGTTGCTATATTTAGAAAAGGAGATACTCAGGAGTACAGTCCACAGATTTGATATGACAACAGTAAGGCATTCTATATGCTATGATAGGATCCCTTTATAACAATGGATGAGAGAACAGGACTATGATCTATGCTATAGCTAATGCTATATCAGGCTTATTATAATATAGGATGTCTGATATTTTTTGGCACATAGTAATAAATAAGATTATCTATTCTCAATCAGGTCTCTTTATTCTAAAGTCCACACTAAGTCTGAATCTGGGTAACAATGAAATTTTCTATAATGTGGTCTATTATTTTCTTACCTGGCAGTGTTGTACTTCATCAGCAAGGACATGAATAACTGATTGGGGCCCACCTTTCACACCAAACAGATCTAATTCATCTAATGCTTCTAGGGCTGCCTGTGAGGAAGAAAGAAGGAAAGGTAAATTTCAGAATTAAATATATTTCTACTCCCTGTACCTCAGTATCACATCAATGCACACAATGTAATTTTGAATATGTTCAGAACATAAAATACAATAACAGTCTTTATTTTGAGGGGTCTCTGAGTTGTTCCTTGGCTTCCATATTATCCCAGAGACAATTAGGATGAAGGTTGTAGCCATTCTTTCATGATAAAACCCTGCAACAAGTTCAATATAGAAAGAACATATCTCAATATAATAAACACCATATATGACAAACCCATAGGTGACATTATACTCAACAGTGAAAAACTGAAAGTTTCTTCTCTAAGATCAGGAAAAAGAAAAGGGTGCCCACTCATACCACTTTTACTCAACATAGTGCTAGTAGTTGTAGCCAAAGCAATTAGGAAAGAAAAAGAAATAAAATGCATCTTATTTGGAAAGGAATTAAAACTATCATTATTTACAGATGATATGATCTTATATAGAGAAAACCCTGAAGATTCAATCATCAAAAAACTAATAAATGAATACAATAAAGTTGAAGGATATAAAATCAGCATACAGAAATCAGGATGTTTTTGTACACTAACAACAAAACATCTGCAGAAGATAAAACCATCTCATTCACAATAGCATCAAATTCAATCAAATACTTAAGACTAAATTTAACCAAAGAGGTGAAGATCTGTAAAAAAAAAAAAAAACAAAAAAAAAAACTGCAACATTTGAATGAAAGACATTGAAGACAGGAACAAATGGAAAGGAATCCCATGTTCATGGGTTGGAGGAATTAATATTGTTAAAATGTCCATATTACCCAAAGTCATCTATAGATTCAATGGAATCTCTATCACAGTTCTAATGAAATTTTAAAAAGAAATGCAAACAAATTCTAAAATTTATATGGAACCACAAAATACCTCAAATAGCCAAACCAATCACGGAAAAGAAAAACAAAGCTAAAAGCACCACATTTCCTAATTTCAAATTATATTGCAAAGGTAGAGTAATTAAATGGTATGGTATGGACATTAAAATAGACACAGAGAGCAATGGAACAGAATAGAGAGCTCTGAAACAAATTCCTGCATTTATGGTCAATTAATATTTGATAAGGGAGTCAAGAACTCAATGAGGAAAGAAAAGTGTTTTCAACTAATCAATAAATGGTGTTGGGAAAACAAGATAGCTGCTGGGACTGACGGGCAGAACCTGAACGACAGATGAATGATTACTCTAACACACATTTCTGTGAAAGAGAGGACTAAGGCATTACTTAGCTGTCGCCACCAAGTAGCCCTGTTCACCTGCCTCCTTTGGCTTTTATTATCATAACAGCTTGAACTAAAATTAACCTCTAGATAAAATCAGCAAGGTAAGCATCCTTGAGAAAGTATATGCTTCTACAAGGTCGGGTCTTTAAAGATTAAATATTGATATTCTAGCAAAACACTGTGGGGAATTGGACTTGTTTGGAAAAGTCAAGGTAGGGGCTGCCCGCCTTTGGCAAGGTCCCCTCAGAGGCCAAGACTTTCAGAGACTCCTCCTTACAGACATTCCAACCAAGATCTGTGCTTCCCCATAGATAGCGACATGCAAACCAATAAAACTGGATGCCTATCTTACACTACTCATAAAAATTAATTTAGGATTAAACATAAGTCACAAGGTGACCAGATTTAAAGTGGTACACCACTGACCGCAGCTGGGGTGGGGGGTTCTTTCTTTTTCTTTTTTTTTATCATTACTAAAAATACTACAAAGAGTAATAGGGACTTTTTTAAAACGCTGTGGGACGCGGGACAAATTGTTAAAAATCGGGACTGTCCCGCCAAAAGCAGGACGTCTGGTCACCTTAACATAAGACCTCATACCATAAAACTCCTAGAAGAAAACACAGGGAAGAAGCTCCTTTACATTGGCTTTTGCAATGATTTTTTTGATAACACCAAAAGCACAAGCAACTAAAGCAAAAATCAGTAACTGGGACTACATAAAACTAAAAAGTTTCTGCACTGCAAAATAAACATGTTTTAAAAACCTGAAAGAAAACATGGAATGGCAGAAAATATTAGAAAAAACATATCTGATAAAAGGTTAACATCCAAAATATATAAAAACTCATATGACTCAAAAACAGCAACAACAAAAAACCAATTTAATTAAAAATGGGTAGAGGAACTGAATTTTTTCCAAAGAAGACATACAATTTGCCAATAGGTACATGAAAAATGCTCAGCATCACTAATCAAACAGGTAAATGCAAATCAAAACCAAAATTCAATATCACCTCACACCTCTTAGCATGGCTATCATCAAAGAGACAAACAAGAGATCAACCAAAGGACTTTTATGCATGCATATAAGCATAAGCAATGGACACAAGACACTGGGGGGTAAGGGAGGCCAGGGGAAGGTCAAGGGGGAAAAAAGGAGACATATGTACTACTCTTTGTAATATTTTAAACAATAAAACAAAATTTATAAAAAAGACAAACAATAACAAGTGTTGGTGAGGATGTAAAGAAGAAACTTGTACACTCTTGGTGGAAATGTAAATTGGTTCATCTGCTACATAAAATAATACAGAGTCTTCTTTAAAAATAAAACTACTACATGCAAAAACAATGAAATTAGACCACCAACTTACACCATACACAAAAATAAACTCAAAATGGATAAAGGACTTCAATGTAAGACAGGAAACCATAAAAATACTAGAGGGATTTAAAGGCAACAAAATCTCAGACTTATGCCGAAGCAATTTCTTCACTGATACAGCTCCCAGAGCATTGGAAACTAAAGAGAAAATAAACAAATGGGACTACATCAAAATAAAAAGCTTCTGCACAGCAAAAGAAACCATCAACAAAACAACAAGAAAGCCCACTGCATGGGAGAACATATTTGCCAATGTTATCACCAATAAGGGTTTAATCTCCAACATGTATAGGGAACTCATACAACTTAACAAAAAGAAGACAAACAATCCAATCAAAAAATGGGAAAAGGACCTAAATAGACACTTTTCAAAAGAGGACATTCAGAAAGCCAAGAGACATATGAAAACATGCTCAAAGTCACTAATCATCCGAGAGATGCAAATCAAAACAAAAATGAGGTAACATCTCACACCTATAAGAATGGCTATCATCAACAAATCAACAAATGACAAGTGCTGGAGAGGATGCGGAGAAAAAGGAACCCTTGTGCACTCCTGGTGGGAATGCAGACTGGTGCAACCACTATGGAAGACAGTATGGCGTTTCCTCAAAAAATTAAAAATGGAACTGCCATTTGACCCAGTGATCCCACTTCTAGGGATATATCCCAAGAAGCCAGAAACACCAATCAGAAAAGATATATGCATCCCTCTGTTCATAGCAGCACAATTCACCATAGCTAAGATTTGGAAACAGCCTAAGTGCCCATCAGCAGATGAATGGATTAGAAAACTGTGATACATCTACACAATGGAATACTATGCTGCTGTTAAAAAAGAAGGAATTCTTACCATTTGCATCAGCATGGATGGAACTGGAGAGCATTATGCTAAGTGAAATAAGCCAGTCAATGAAAGAAAAATACCACATGACCTCACTCATTTATGGATAATAAAGACCATTATAAACTGATAAACAGAAATAGATACAGAAGCAGAACAGCATTAAACAGACTGTCAAACTATAGCAGGAAGGCCGGGGAGGGTTGGGGGGGTGGGGAGAGGGGAAAGAGATCAACCAAAGGACTTTCATGCATTCATATAAGCATAACCAATGGACACAAGACATTGGAGCTAGGGAAGGACGGGGTGAATATCAAGGGGGGGTGGAAAAAGAGACATCTGTACTACTCTTTGAAATATTTTAAGCAATTAAAAAAATAAATTAAATAAATAAATAAAACTACTATATGACCCAGTAATTCTACGGTTGAGTACATATCTAAAGGAAATGAAAACAAGACATTGACAAGATACATGCTTTGTTTATTGCAGCATTTTTTAAAATAGTCAAAATATGGGAAAAATGTAATTGTCAACAGATGAATCAATAAATAAGATGAAAGATATATATATATATATATATATATATATATATATATATATATATAATGAAATATTATTCAGCCATGAGAAATAAAAAGTCTTGCCATTTGTAACAAGATGGATCGACCTAGAGAGCATTATGCTAAGTGAGAAAGTCAGACAGAGACAGATACGGTAAGTGCTATATTATATCACTCAACATGGAAGCTAAAAAAATCACACTTATAAAAACAGAATAGAATGACTGAGACCAGAGGCTGGAGGGTGAGGGAATTGGGTGATGTTGTTTAAGGATACAAACTTACAACCAGTAGATAAGTAAGTCCTGAAGATCTAATTCATAACACAATGATTAAAGGTAACAATACTATATTTTAAACTCCAAAACTGCTAACAGAGTAAATATTCATTGTTTCTACAACAAAAAAGAAATGGTAACTATGTAATGCAATAAAGGTGCTCGCTAATGCTTTGGGGATAATCATATTGTAATAGATATATGTACCAAATCAACACATTGTATTATTCCTCGAATATGCACAATGGCATATGTCACTTATCTAAACTAATAAAAGCGGAATAGTAAAATTAACCGTTTCTCCGGGACGCCCACAGCCAATCAGAACGGCTGTATGCAAATTAGCCCAGCCAACATGGCGGCCGCCACTCACGGACCTGAGTAAACGGTTAGGCAGCGTCCGTTGCAGCAGGAGCGAGAGTGAAACTACCTGCTCGCTGGCTCCTTACCCTTTGCCCTGAAGCAAAACACACATTTGCAACAATTAAGTGTAACAATTGTTTCATTATAGAAGCTGCAAGGTGAGGCAGAGAGGAGGCTTCGTTAGTAAAAGGCCTCGCCTTAAAGGAACAGCATAAATTTTAGGAAACCTGCGTCCAGCCGGCCTTGTTGGGACGTTGGGCAATGGGAGCTGTGGGCAGCCTTAAAGCCCCTCACCCAGGCTGGTCAGGCACGCCAGCAGGTGGACATCCCCCGAGGGGGCCCAGACTGTGAGAGGGCACAGGCCGGGCTGAGGGACCTCCCGAGTGCACAGAGCAGCTGCAGGGCGGTACAGCACAGAACCCAGGACCCGTGAGTGGGAAAGAGGCAGCAGGGTTGGAGGGCAACGGGAAGCGGGTAAGAGGCGGCAGGGGGTCGGCGGCCTGCTTGGTGGGCTTCCCAGGCCCTTGGAGGGACATCGGGGAGCGGGAAAGAGGCAGCAGGGTTGGAGGGCACCATGAAGTGGGTAAGAGGCGGCAGGGGGTCGGCGGCCT
>PVJC01042690.1:0-14834 GCA_004026665.1 Murina feae
AAAAAAAAAATTAAAAAAAAAAAAAAAAAAAGAATTTTCTAGAGACTGCTGATAAATTTAGTGAGACCCTCGGGGATATGAAAAAGAACCAGCTAGAAATTAAGCATATACTGACTGAAATAAAGAATAATGTACAGAGATCCAGCAGACTAGAGGATTGGAAGAATCAATTCAAAGATTTGAAATATGAAGATGCAAAAAACACCTAACCAGAAAAGCAAGAAGAAAAAAGAATCCAAAAATATGAAGATAGTGTAAGGAGCCTCTGGGGACAATTTCAAGCATAGCAACATCAAAATTAAAGGAGTGCCAGAAAAAGAGAGAGAGCAAGATATTGAAAACCTATTTGAAGATATAATGACAAAAAAATTCCCCTACCTGGTGAAAGAAATGGACTTACAAGTCCAGGAAGCATAGAGAATTCCAAATAAAAGGAATCCACAGAGGACCACACCAAGACACATCATAAGTAAAATGCCAAGAGCAAAAGTCAAAGAGAGAATCTTAAAAGCAGCAAGAGAAAAACATTTAGTTACCTACAAGGGAGTACCCATATGGCTGTCAGCTGATTTCTCAACAGAAATTTTGCAAACCAGAAGGGAGTGGCAAGAAATATTCAAAGTGATGAATAGCAAGAACCTACAACCAAGATTACTTTACCCAGCAAAGCTATCATTCAGAATGGAAGGTCAGACAAAGAGCTTCACAGACAAGAAAAAGCTAAAAGAGTTCATCACCACTCAACCAGTATTATATGAAATGCTGAAAGATATCCTTTAAGAAGAGGAAGAAGAAGAAAAAGTAAAGATAAAAATTATGAACAACAATACATATCTATCAACGTGAATCTAAAAATGAAGTGAATAAGAAATCTGATGAACAGAATAAACTGGTGAATAGAATAGAATAATGGCATAGAAAGGGAGTGGACTGACAATTCTTGGGAGCAAAAGGGTGTTGGGGGTGCGGGAAGAGACTGGACAAAAATCGTACACCTATGGATGAGGACAGTGGGGCAGGGAAGGATAGAGGGTGGGTTGGGAACTGGGAGGAGGGGAGCTATTTAGGGGAGCTAAGAGGAACAACTGTAATAATCTGAACAATAAAGATTTAAAAAATTTAAAAAGACCCCTAATAACCACAGCAATCTTGAGAAATACAAAGTTGGAGGGATCATAATACCAGATATCGAGCTATATTTCAAAGCCATGGTTCTCAAAACTGCCTATAGTGGCACAAGAACAGACACATAGACCATTGGAACAGAACAGAGAATCCAGAAATCAACCCAAGCTATTATGCTCAATTAATATTTGACAAAGGGGGCAAGAGAATACGATGGAGTCAAGACAGTCTGTTTAACAAATGGTGTTGGGAAAACTGGACAGAGACATGCAAAAAATTGAAACTAGACCACCAACTTACACCATACACAAAAATAAACTCAAAGTAGATAAAAGACATAAATGTAAGATAGGAAACCACAAAAATCTTAGAAGACTCCATAGACAGCAAAATATCACACATATGCCATAGCAATATCTTTACCTATACAGCTTCTAGGACAATGGAAACTAAGGAGAAAATAAACAAATGGGACTACATCAAAATAAAAAGCTTCTGCACATCAAAAGAAACCATCAACAAAACAACAAGAAAGCCCACTGCACGGTAGAACATATTTGCAAATGTTATATCTGATAAGGGACTAATCTCCAAAATTCATAGGGAACTCATACTTGTTAACAAAAAGAAGATAAACAATCCAATCAGAAAAATGGGCAAAAGACTTAGACACTTTTTGAAAGTGGACATACAGAAGGTCAGGAGACATATGAAAGCATGCTCAAAGTCACTAATCATCTGAGAGATGCAAATCAAAATGATAGTGAGGTATCATCTCACAACTGTCAGAATAGGTATTATCAACAAATCAACAAACAACAAGTTCTGACGAGAATGTGGAGAAAAATGAACCTTCATGCACTGCTGGTAGGAATACAGACTGGTGCAGCCACCTTGGAAAACAGTATGGAGTTTTCTCAAAAAATTAAAAATGGAACTCACATTTGACCCATGTCTAGGAATATATCCCAAGGAATCAGAAACACCAATCAAAATGGACATATGCACCCCTATGTTCATAATAGCACAATTTACAATAGCTAAAATTTGGGAACAGCCTAAGTGCCCATCAGCAGATGAGTGGATTAAAAAACAGTGATGCAGCTACACAATGGAACACTTTGCTGCTGTAAAAAAGAAAGAACTCTTACTATTTGCAATTGCGTCGATGGACATGGAAAGCATTATACTAAGTAAAATAAGCCAGTGGGAGAAACATAAATATCACATGATCTCACTCATTTGTAGAATCCAATGAACAAAATAAACTAATGAACAAAAATAGATACAGAGACAGAGAAGCATCGAACAGATAGGCAAACTTCAGAAGGAAGGCAGGGGAGGGTCATGGGGGGTCATAAGAGATCAACCAAAGGACTTGTAAGCATGCATATAAGCATAACCTATGGACACAGACACTAGGGGGTGTGAGGGAATGTTGTGCGGAGTGGGGTTGGCTGGTGTCCAGTCGATGGGGAAAAAGGAGACATATGTAGTTCTATATGTAATACTTTAAACAATAAAGAAGTAAAAAAAAAGGCCTGAATTGAGCTATAGTGTTATAAGGGGGCAATATAATTTAGGCCTAGGAAGCAGCAAATTTCCTGAGGTATGTATGTTAAAAAAGTTGGCAAAAAGTGTCTGGAGTAATTGAGCAAAAGATAAAGTGTTCAAAGATAAGGTTGGAGAGGTAACAATTACCAGAACTTGGAGGACCTTAAAGGTATGCCAGAGATTTTGTATTTCCTTTTGGGTGTGTTGAGAAGCCATGGAGGATTTTGATCACATGGTATAATGTGACTTAGAGTTCAAAAATAATCCCTTTGTCTGCTCTGTGAAGGCAAAAGGTAATTTAAGTGTCAATACATACCTGAAACAGTGTGTGTGTAGTGTGGGGAGAGAGGAGAGAGGAGAGAGGAGAGAGGAGAGAGGAGAGAGAGAGAGAGAGAGAGAGAGAGAGAGAGAGAGAGAGAGAGAGAAACTTTCTGAGTTCTTAATTCTAATTCACTGGATTATTGGTCTGTTTAGGTGATTAGTAACACATTGTTCTTATCACTCTCCAGTATGCTATAATAGCTGGCAAGGTGACACAGATGTTTCCAGATTTATATACAACATTAACATAGCCTAGTCACAGTATTATATCAAATCTGGGTGGGTGGGTGATATTTTAATGGTGGTAAAGATATTTGTGTGGATGTAATTTAGGAATCATATAAACCATCACATTGCCCTTTATTTTATTTTTTTAAATATATTTTTATTGATTTTAGAGAGGAAGAGAGAGGGAGAGAGAGAGATAAAAACATCCGAGATAAAAGAGAATCATTGATCTACCGCCTCCTGCATGCCCCACACTGGGGATTGAGCCCACAACCTGGGCATGTTTCCTGACTGGGAATCAAACCATGACCTCCTGGTTCATAGATGGATGCTTAACCATTGAGCCACTCTGGCTGGGCCACATTGCTCTTTCATAATAAGAGCCTCACTAGTTAAATCAAACGGGGTTTTTAGGGTCTTCTATAATTTAGTTTCCAACCACTTGCCTGATATTATCGCCTCCTTTTATCTATTTGCTCATTCTACATTCTAGACAAACCAGAGTCCTATGAATACATTCTGCACTTTTGTGACTTCCTGCCTTTCTTAGCTTTTCCTGGATGTTTCCTTCTTTGTCAAGGCTACATAAAGAAATTCTACCCATCCTATGAGGCTCACCACAAATATAAATTTCTCCATGAAGACTTTCCTGATGCCATTGACAGTATATGATCTCTCCCTCCCTTGAGACTTGATGTATTTTGCTTGGCATTTTCTTTCTGTCTCTTGCCTTATTGGATCTTGTGTGTCATTTGTGTATTTGCCCATGAAATCTTGAGAGTAGAATTTGACCCTTACTCTTTTAAGTCTCCCTATCACCCAAAATAGTGTTATGTAGCTGACGTTTGGTAATTGAGCTGAATTTTGTGGAATAACTTCGTTCTGTTTATCCCTGATCAGGCCCCTTTATTCCCAAGCTGAATTTGATCTGTTTTTAGGATCCAGGAGAAACCAAGTTGATTCAAAATGTTGGGTATAGATTCTGCATGCTCCTTTTTTCTTTTTAAAAGGAACTTGTTTATTAATAGAATTTGGGTCACATTAGATCTATGACCAATTAAAAAGTGTTTTCTTTGAATGTTTGTTTGAAGTGTTTCATGTACAGCAGTTTTATGCCCTCTTGACTTATCTTTAGCGGAATGACATTTCAATGATGAATGTAAGCTGGTGTCTTGACTTCATTTTGATCAAGCAATTGATGGATTGGCTTTGTTTTGGCAATCAGGAGGTCTGGTCAGAGGTAAGTGACTAAAGACAGACACGTGGGGTCAGAGGACAAGAGTAACCCCTGCTTTCCTGCTTAAGTGAGATTGATACTAGGCTGTTACTGAGTATAACTGCCATATTTTCAGGGACACAAAGGGATGCAGTATTTTCAGAGTTATGAAATAGTAAGTTATTCTGTCATGGGGCTCTATTACATTTCATGAAATGAGATAAAATACTTCAGCTTGAATTATGTTAAAATTATTTTCACAAAGATGAACACTCCACATAAATATTTATACAGAGGGACAAACACATTTATTTCTTAAGTGAATCTTGAATTCTATAAAGGAAGACAGAATGTATTTCTGAATGCATAAATAAAGACTATACTCTAAGTTTCTTGCTACTCAAAGTGTGGGCTGTGGACTAGCAGCATTAGCATCACCCTGGAGCTTATAAGAAATTTCAATCTCAGACTCCATCCTAGACCCACAGTATAAAAATGTACATTTTAATAGGACTCCCAGATGAGTCATATGCATATTTTTAAAAAATTATTTTTCAATTACAGTTGACATACAATATTATATTAGCTTCAGGTTTATAATATAGTGATTAAATATTTATATACCATACAAACTGATTACCCTGATAAGTCCATACCCATCTGAGAGAAGCACAGCTGTAGGTATTGCCTTTCAGAAAAAAAGGAGGAAGCCATCCTTAGGCTGTGACCTGGTTTGTCTTCATGTACATCTTAACTATTGAAACTCAACATCACAACCTGTCATTATAACAGCATCAATGATGACTACATTGTTTTGTTTGCAATATTTAGTGAGTTTCATACCAAAAATGGGAAAATTAAATCCAACTTTTGGAATTTCTTACTAGGACATAAATACATTTTTTTAAATATCATTTGATCATTGACCTGGATGTTGGCATGTGAGAGGGGAGAATTCCATGTATGTATGGAGAAGAGAGATTGTTTAAAATAAAAATATCCATTCTCATTTGTTTCTTTCAAGATCAGAGTTTAAATTATGTATGAAATGCATTCATATGGTTTGTAAAGTTCACAGATACATTATTTTTCATGAAGTCCAAGATTGTGAAGTTGATCACTCCCAGCACATATTAGAAAACCCTTTCCAACCTAAGGAGGGATGTAATAATTCATTTGTGGGACTAATTTCCAAAGAGGTGGAAGTGCCTGGCACCCATGTCTTTTAGTCAAACAAATTAGACAGCTTATGTTTTTAAAAGGGAATTTTTACAGCCTTAACTGGTTTGGCTCAGTGGATACAGTGTTGCCCTGCAGAAATCAAAGGTCCCAGATTCGATTCTGATCAAGGTCATGTACCTTGGTTGCGGGCACATACCCAGTGGGGAGTGTGCAGGAGGCAGCTGATCAATGTTTCTCTGTCATCGATGTTTCTAACCCTCTCCCTTCCTCTCTGTAAAAAATCAATAAAATACAATTTTTAAAAAAAGAGGAAAAAAATTAGTTTTAAAAGGGAATTTTTACAGATTTATATTTTTCCTTTGCCTCTCTAAGCTACTTTCAGTCACAACCAGGACATAAAATACACATTCAAACATTAGGAGTCATTATGGAAAAGCTGTTTTTCATGGTTGTCTTTGCAGGCTTATAACGTCGCTTTCATTTACTATTTTATTTTAATTAACTTTAACCCTCTGTTCAATCGTGAGTGATAATGAAAAATAATATATATTTTTAAAGGTGTAATTTTAAAAAATACAACTGTTTCCAGTGGTTATGTTTAGCAATGAATTATGTTTATGCTAGAGGCCTGGTATACACAAATTCATGCACAGATGGGATCCCACGGCCTGGCTGGCGATTGGTGCTGATGGTGGGGGGGAATTTGACCAGTCCTGATCAGGCCAATAGGGGCCAGCTGGCTAAGGGGAGGGACTGCAGGAGGTTGACCAGTTGCAGTAGGTTGGCTGTGGGAGAACACTGACCACCAGGGGGCTACTCTTGCATTGAGCATCTGCCTCCTGGTGGTCAGTGAGCATCATAGTGACCAGTTGACTGGTCGTTTGGTCTTTCGGTCACTTAAGCTTTTCTATGTATAGATATGTTTATCAACCAAGGAACTTGGCTGAATAATGAATTGACAAAAACACCAACCAAACAGTGAGACATTTAGAATATATCTACAGCTAGTTCATGGTTTAATTGTCATCTTAAAACTGATGACTCAAACGTTATGCAGGTAGCTTCCTGCCTTCCATAGAAAGTAACTCTGAAAAAATATATAAAAATCTGATATATAAGAGTCAAACAGTAGACTCACATGTTATTTGGGGGCATGGGAGGGAGCTAAAAAGTAATATAGTAATCTCCAATGATACCTTACTTTCTAGATGACATGATTTTAAAAAACTAGGTTTTCTAAACTTATGCTCTAAAATTGTTCACAATTTAAGACATAAATGCCTTAAGCCCAATGAGAATCTAAATGAAGCTAAATATTTGCCATGTTACAGCATATTCAATGATTTCCATGTTTGTCTCAATTAAGTTCAATATGAAGTTTCTTGTCATTAGTATTATTTTCTTTTTATAAATTTCCATTTATTTCTCTAAGGAAAAATGTACTACAATATTCTACAATGCCCCCAAATGACACTGTTGAACATATAGGCCAGGCTCTTCAAAACCATTGTCTAGGCTTAGCGCAGTAGGCATTCAACAAGAATGTCTGATGAACTGAAAAGAGACTGAAACATTGTAGGGACTTCCAAAACCCCAGCTTTTTCAACCAGCTCTGTGGAAAAGATCAGTGAACAATTCTTACTTCCAAGTAGAGAAATCAGCTAGGTGACTGAGTTTTTCACCTGCTCATATTTGTGCTAGAGTATAGATACTCATTATCAGTTGCTTTATTTATTTTTTTAACTTTTTAAAAATTTAAATAAGGAGAGTTCTTTCATATGGAAAGAGTTAGTACAATCACATATTTGAAAGGAGAAACAATAGATACTGGACCGGAGGGAAAGGGCAAGGGGTGAGTGTGCCACCATGCCTGGTGAACCCATGATTCCATTTCCCATCCAAGGCAAAAAGCTTCCCCAAAATAATGTATGAACAAGCTGCACATTACACCTTTAGCCATCTCCTGCCCTTTCAAATATCTGGTCTATATGAAAAAACAAAGAGAGGAAAAGCCAAAATAAAACAAAAGGAAACAAAATCCCTCTCAAGAACAAAAAACCCCAAACCCTTTTCACTACATAAGGCATGAGGTCTGAAGCTTGCAGTACAGAATCCCCTGGGAGGCTTTCCAACATGCTGAAGACAGGGCCCTGGGGATGCTGCTACCATCCTGGAGGCCACCCAACCTGGGGGAAGAACTGAATGGCAGGTCGGATGCGCGTGGATGGTCACTAGCCAAATACATGCTGGTGGTCTGAATGGAGAGCTCAGCGGGGGGGACAAATTGTCTGACCCCAAGCTGGACCGTTCCTGTCCTGGGTGATCTGTCTTAGGTCCATCTCACGCCTTCAAACTGGAAGGGTTGGCTTTCTGAAGTCTGCATGTCCCACTCATCACAAAGCATGACAAAGCACAAATACTCAAGTATCCTTGGTTGTCAAAGGCCACTTCCAACCTACCTTCCTACCCAGGCTTGCTCTGCAGGTGATTACCAGTTGCTTTAATCACAACATATCCAATATCTAAATGAAGACATTCAAGGAAGGGGAGTAAAAAATAATAGGAATTTGCCAATATCTCAGAAGAATAACTATGGCTTTTTCAGAGGTAGATTTTTAGGCAACTTGGAATCAAGTCAAGTGGACAATCAATCTTATCAAATCCTCACCACTTGTACATTGGCTTGGGTGAGGAGGGTAAAGAAACAGTAGAATGTAAATTATTTTGTCTTCTAGTAATTAAGCTATATAATGAAAGAGACAAATGTTGTAATATGAAACAATCAGAGACTGAGAGAATTAGGTTGCATTACTAGAGAAGAAAGAAATCAGCGAGGATGTAGAGAAAAAGGAACGCTTTTGCACTGCTGATGGGAATGCAGACTGGTGCAGCCACTGTGGAGAATACTACGGAGTTTCCTCAAAAAATTAAAAATGGAACTGCCATTTGACCCAGTAATTCCCACTTCTAGGAATATATCCCAAGAAAATAGAAACACCAATCAGAAAGGATATATGCACCCCTATGTTCATAGCACCACAATTTACAATAGCTAAGATTTGGAAACAGCCTAAGTGCCCATAAGCAGATGACTGGATTAGAAAACTGTGGTACATCTACACAATGGAATATGATGCTGCTGTAAAAAAGAAGGAATTCTTACCATTTGCAACAGCGTGGAAGGAACTGGAGAGCATTACACTAAGCAAAATAAGCCAGTCAGAGAAAGATAAATATTACATGATCTCACTCATTTGTGGAATATAATGAACAACATAAGCTGATGAACAAAAATATTCATAGAATCATCAAATAGACTGTCCAACCTATGAGGGAAGGTGGGTGGTGTGAGGTAGGAGATCAAGCAAAGGACTTGTATGCATGCGTATGAGCATAACCAATGGACACATATTTGGGGGGAGGGATGAGGGCATGTGTTGGGGCTTGGTGGAGGGTGGGGAGAAGTCAATGGAGGGAAAAGGAGACTTATATAATACATTAGTCAATAAATAATTCAAATTTTAAAAAATCAGTTTAAAAAATATAGCAAAATTAGCTTTATAGCCCTTCAAAGCATAGTAGCCTATACTGTGGTCATAAATGTCCATGTAATTACTAGAGGCCTGGTGCTCAAAATTCATGCACTTGGGGCAGGGAGTGGGGGTGTTTCTCAGCCCGGCCTGTGCCCTTTCACAGTCCAGGACCCCTCAGGAAATGTCCACCTAGGAAGTGAGCCTAAGCCGCAGTCGGACATCCTTAGCATTGCTGAGGAGGTGGGAGAGGCTCTCGCCACCACAGCTGCACTTACAGTCATCAGCCTGGCTGTGAAGTTCCTGTGGAGCATCTGCCCCCTGGTGGTCAGTGTGCATCATAGCAACCAGTTGTTCCCAGTAGTCCCATCATTAGGGTCAATTTGCATATTACCCTTTTATTATATAGGCTATTCCTTTAGTATGCCTAGGATGAGAAGCTATGGATCCAAACCAATCACAACAAAGAAAATTAAAATGGCATACTACACTGTGGTAGTTGACACAGACAACAGGGGGGTGAGGGCATGAGTGGGGGGGGGATCAATGGAGGGATAAGGACAAATATGTAACACCTTAATCAGTAAAGAAAAAAAATTCAAAAATAAATAAATAAAATGATCCCCCCATGGCATTATCATTCCACAACTAAAAAGAGAAATAAATCTGGCTTGCCAATTTTCAACAATATTCATTTCAGAATTTTATTATGGCAGTATAAAACCAATCCAATAAGGCATCTTTGTTTTGGTTCTACTGGGATTTAATTCCAAAATCACTATTGGAATGCCCGGCCTACCCAAAGGTAAAATGTCTAATGCAAAGCAGTAATCAGGGTTAAGATGTTTTGTTAAATTTTAGTGCAAATGGATGGCCTTAAAAGTAAGTCTCTATCCTCTTTTCCTTCTGAAAGTAACATGGAAGGCTGCCTTTCTTTGCCTAAATCATTATTGTGCAATGTTACTTGCCCTGACTGTCAGCAGATAATTTTGATTTTTGGATTTGACAACCTTAGAAGGGTCTGCATAGGACTTCAGGATTGAATGGGGACAGGGATCCATATAAAAAATGAGAGAAAGAGAAAGAGAGAGAGAGAGAGAGAGAGAGAGAGAGAGAGAGAGAGAGAGAGAGAAAGAGAGAGAGAGATTGAACTTTTTCCCTGGCCTAGAGGCAGATCAAACTTCAGGGACCAGTTTGAATCAGGGACTAATTGGAAGCTGCAATATGTAGCTCAAGCTAAACTTGCTCTGTCTAACACAGTAGCCACTAACTAGCCACATATGGTTATTCAGCACTTGAAATGTGACCAGTTTGAATTGAGATGTGCTGTAAGAGTAAATAAAATATATATACTTGATTTCATAGAGTTAGTATGAGAAAATTATGTAAATTATCTCATTAATAATTTTACACTGACTTTATTTTTAAATGATAATATTTTGTGTATATTTGATAAAATAAAATATATTATTAAAATTATTTTCAGCTGTTTCTTTTGACTTTTGTAAATGGGACTACTGGAAAAATTAAAACTGCTTATGTGGCTTGCATTATATTTCTATTAGCAGTGGCTGATCTAGAAGCTTGCAATGCAGAGGCATATGAAGTGAACCTTAGGACTCAAGTTCCCTCTCCATAGCCTTATAGCCTTAATTTCCTTTTTCATTTATTTCTGGTAACAGAGGCCTTCGTGATTGGCTGTTGTCACCAGATTTGCTGTCCACAAGGAGCCTCAGAGTCTGCTCTTGTTCCAGAGCACCAAGGCATGGGAAACAGGAAGAGATATTATTCATTTGCTGTTACTAGTGGAAAACTCTATGTTGCCAAATGCTGCTCTCAGGAGGTGAAAAAACACACAACATATTTCAATTCAGATGTCCCAATAAATCTTGTTCCACCCACCCTGCACTGCAATAAAAATATTACAATAATAAAGCATTTGTGTCAACCAAAAAGTATCCCAAAGACTTTTGTGCCTGTAGGGAGACCTGCTGCCAATAAGGCACTAAATCTGAGAGAAACATTTCTGCAATTACTGATCAAATACAATACAGCTAAATTTCACCTCCAGCATATCATTTTGATAATGGGTATGGAAATTATCCATTCAATAGCTATTCAAAAATAACTCAGGAAGATTGGTTACTAGATACTTCACAGACCTTCAGCATAATCCTTTCTAATCAGGCTGGTGAGAATTTAATAGGCAACATTTGCCTTGGACAAAATAACCTTTTGGGGGGTTGCAGGGCTGTGCACTGGCTCCTTCTATCTCCTTCCAGGAAGTGAAATTGTCAACAGGCAAAAATGCAGGGACTCTGTGGGCTGAGCTGCTGCCCAGTACCCACCAATGCTCAGTGTAGACAGCTGTGTCTGCAAGTTAAGTGAGGCGCCTTAGTACTTATCAATCAGGAATCAGCAGGGCTTCTAGAGTTGTCTTCATTAAATTTAAAGTATATTCTCTCTCCAGCAGCAAATGTCCCTATTGCCATCCATTTCTGCACAGCCAATTTTAGGCAATCAGAGTGTTGGCTTCATCACTGTCTCAAACATATTTCCAGTTTGACACAGCTCTTCCCAGCTTCCCTGATCTTTGACAACCAGTAGTTCTCTCCTCTCCCTCTGGTTGCCACCAACTCCTCCCTGCCTCTAAGCCTTTTCTGATCCTTTTATCTTCTTATTGACATTCTCAGGTCAGGATGTTTTTGTCCATAAAATATTCCATTCCTACCTATTTCAGCAGAAATGCTCCTTCATTCTTACTAATGCCTGGCATTTTCATCTCTCAGTTCTAAGCAAATTCTGGATGCTTAATATTTGATGTCCACTTGCTTACTTACTAAGAAGGTCATGTGGTAAGGTTGACAAGAACACAGTTACTAACTGGGATCAGGAAATATTGCTCTACACCTGACTAGCTATGTGACACCTAGGCAAGTTACTTAACCAATCTGTCTCAGTTTCCTTAACTATACAGTGGGGATAATTATAATTCCTTCATTATGGGGTTGTAAATTGTGCTGCCATGAACATAGGGGTTCATATAATCTTTCTAATTGGTGTTTTGGGTTTCTTAGGATATATTCCTGGAAGTGGGAGGAAACTCCATACTGTTTTTCATAGTGGCTGCACAAGTCTGCATTCCCACCAGCAGTGTACTAGGATTCCTTTTTTCACACATCCTTGCCATCACTTGTCATTTGCTGATTTGTTCATGGTAGCTATTCTGACAGATGTGACGTGTCATTGTAATTTGCATCTCTCTGATGATTAGGGACTTTGAACATTTTTTCATATGTCTCTTGGCCATTTGGATGTACACTTCAAAGAAGTGTCTATTTGGGTCCTTTGCCCTTTCCTAAAATTGGATTGTTTGTCTTCCCTTTGTTAAGTTGTATGAGTTCCTTATATATTTTAGAAATTAAGCACTTATTAAATGTATCATCAATGAATATGTTCTCCCATACAGTGGGCTCCCTTTTCATTTTGCTGATGGTTTATTTTGCTATGCAGAAGTATTTTTATTTTGATTTGTTTATTTTCTCCTTTGTTTTCCATGCCCTAGGAGATGTATCAGCAAACAAATTGCTATGAGAGATGTCTGAAATTTTGCTGCCTATGATTTCTTCTAGGATTTATATGGTTTGAGTTTATTCTTGTGTATGGTGTAAGTTGCTGGTCTAGTTACATTTTTTTTTGCATGTATCTGTCCAATTTTCCCAACACCACTTATTGAAGAGACTGTCTTGACTCTATTGTATGTTCTTGCCTCCTTTGCCAAATATTAATTGAGCACAATGGCTTGGGTCAATTTCTGGTTTCTCTGTTCTATTCCATTGATCTATATACCTGTTCTTGTGCCACTATCAGGCTGTTTTGATTACAGTGGCTTTGTAGTATAACTTGATATCTGGTTTTGTGATCCCTCCAATTTTATTCTTCTTTCTCAATATTGTTGAGGCTATTCGGGTATTTTTTGGTTCCATATAAATTTTTGGAGTGTTTGATTTAGATCTGTGAAATTTGTCGTTGGTATTTTAATAGGGATTGCATTGAATGTGTAGATTGCTTTCGGTAGTTATGGACATTTTAATGATGTAAATTCTACCAATACGTGAACACAGTATATTCTTACTCTTCTATAATAATAAAAGTGTAATATGCTAATTAGACCCGATGTTCTTCCTTCCGGACAAAGCCACATCAGGCAGGGGCTGTGGCAGAGGCGGAGGCCCCTGGCCATGGCAGCAGTGGGTGTGGGCTGGGGCCAAGGCCCTTGCACAAATTTTGTGCATCAGGCCTCTAGTATTTATATATTCCTCTATCTCTTTTTTTCAAAGTCCTGTCATTTTCTGAGTACAGATCTTTTATCAACTTGGTTAAGTTTATTCCTAAGTATCTTAATTTTTTGTTACAATGGTAAATGAGATTTTTTTAACCTTAGTTTCTCTTTCTAAGAGTTCATTATTGGTGTATAAAAATGCTATAAATTTCTGGGTGTTAATTTTGCATCCTGCTGTGTTGCCAAATTCATTTATTAAATCTAGCAGTTTTTTGGTGGAATCTTTAGGGTTTTCTATGTACAACATTATGTCATTTGCAAATACTGATGATTTTAATTTATGCTTTTTATTTTGGATGTCTTTTATGTTTTCTTCTTGTCTCATCACAGCAGGTAGAACTTCTAGTAGTATGATGAATAAGAGTGGTGAAAGCAGACATCCCTGTCTTGTTCCTATTTTTAGGAGGAATAGTTTTAGTTTTTGGCCATTGAGTTTGATTTTGGCTGTAGGTTTGTTACATATGGCCTTCATTATATTGAGGTATAATTCTTCTATTCCCATTTTGTTTAGAATTTATTTTAAGAAATGGGTTTTGTTGAGAGCCTTTTCTGCATCTACTGATATGATCATATAATTTTTGTCTTTCAATTTGTTTATCTGATGTATCACATTTATTGATTTGTAAATATTGTATCAACCTTGTATCCTTGGAACAAATCCCACTTGATCATGGTGTATGATAGTTTTAATATAATCCTGGATCCGTTTTGCTATTATTTTGTTGAGGATTTTAGCATCTATGTTTATCAGGGATATTGGCCTGTAATTCTCTTTCTTTGGAAAAGAAAGGGTGTCTTTATCTGGTTTTGGAATTAGGCTAATGTTGGCCTCATAAAAAGAACTTGGAAGTGTTCCTTCCCCTTGGACTTTTTGTAATAGCTTTAGTAGTATAGACATTAGTTCTTTTTTCAATGTTTGGTAAAACTCCCATGTGAAGCCTTCTGGACCAATAGCTTTTGTTTGCTGTTTTTGTTTGTTTGTTTGTTTGTTTGTTTATTATTGCTTAAATTTCATAACTAATTTCTTTTTCTTTAAAGTGTCCTAACATGGACACTAAATTCTTCATTTATTTTTTTTATTATTTTTATTTTTTAAAAATTATTATTACATAAAGCTTTACAAAGATTAGTATATATATCTCTTTTTCCCCCTGCCCTTCCGCCCACCTCCCCTACCCCCCAGTGTTTTGTGTCCATTATTTATGCTTAAATGCATGCACCAAAAGTCCCTTGGCTGATCTGTTACCCCCCCCCCAATGTTCCTGTCCTTGTTGCTGTAATTAGACAGTCTGTTTGATGCTGCTCTGCCTCTGTATCTCTTTTTGTTCACCAGTTT
>PVJC01042691.1:0-14831 GCA_004026665.1 Murina feae
AGAGAGAGAGAGAGAGAGAGGAGGGAGAAAGAAACATCGACGAGAGAGAGAGGAGGCACTGACGTGAGAGAGAGACATCGACTGACTGCCTCCCTCTGGGGAAGCAACCAGTGGATTGGGGGAGAACAGAGAACCAAGAGGGGGAGTGATTGTCTAAATTTTGTCCCATTTTCTTAGATGTACAAGGAAAGGAAGAGATGTACAATTTGCAAAAATGACACCACGTGAAAATGATATACTTACATCACCCTCCAAGCTGAGCTTGCACAGAATTTCGTGAACAGTAGACATTTTGAAAGAAGCTGGAAAAAAAAAAACAAGCAGTCTTTAGGAAGAGGCTTTCCTTTCCCCGAAGCACAGTGATTCATTACACTAATCTCTACTTCTCGGACCATTTCATCTGAGGATATTAGAGTCATTTTTACCAATATATGCAATTTCCATCTCATGATTGGGAAAATTAAAGCTTGGCGAAGGTTGGCTGAGGTTTGGGATGGGCTGCTGAGTTGGCCAGTCCCCCCCCCCACCCTTGCCCTGTGTGAACAGACCTTGGGGAGACAGATTTGTGAACACGAATCCAAAATGCCTCCCTAGGCTAATGCAACTTGTTCCAACAGGTTAACACCAAGTCTCCCACTTCCCACACAAAGTGATAAGCTCGTCAAACCAGCCACAACTTCTGTGATTTCTCACCAGTAATCTGACCTATTGAAAGGGACCTGAAAACCACGGTAGCATTTTTAGGCTGACCCTTTCCTAAACGGAAGCCTTTACTACGGCCCATAATGACTTCCTGAGCTAACCGGTGCTTAGAAGATATCACACTGTTAATGAGAAAGACAGTAAGTAGGTTTTCTGGCATTATCTCATTCCATAAAAGGCTAATCCTGGCATTTAACATTCAAAATGGCTGAAATGAAGTCATCTTCCAGTTAATACATTTAATGGGGCTACGCCGCTATCGTCTGATGGATTGCTTTCCAGCTTTGCAATCACACCATTCTCGGAATCGATCCGCCAACCCCTGCCTATGGAAAGTGCTTGGCAGGCATTACATTTATCTCAGCGGAGCCACGGGAGCAGCATCCCCCAATAAAGGAAATAGAGCAGAGCTGCATCCGAAATGGTAGCTTGACGTTTGGACTGCAGCGTCTCCTGCTTTGGTGTTTTCTCCTTCTTCTTAATATTCTTTGACCAAGGAAAGTGTGTCCATGCAAATTCAGCTTTCTATTCTCCTCCAACAGTTTGCTTAGTCTAAATATTTTCATAAACTGGCTTGAGGGAGTACTGACATAGACAGTTGCTAACTTATCAGAAGGCTTTGAACTAAGCCAATTCCAGGCTCCCTGTGGGGTAGAGGCAAGGGAATGTAAGAGGGGGTTCTCCATTATTTGCAGTTATGGGTATATTTCTGCAAGGTTTTCTTTTAAAAATATATATTTTTTAATTGATTCCAGAGAGGATGGGAAAGGGAGAAAGAGATAATAAACACCAATGATGAGAGAGAATTGATCAGCTGCTTCCTACACGCCCCACACTGGGGATCAAGCCCAAAACCCAGGCATGTGCCCTGACCTGGAATCAAACTGTGACCTCCTGGTTCATAGGTGGACACTCAACCACTGAGTCACGCCAACTCGGCTTCTGCAAGGTTTTCATGCCAATCTCACTCCTAGACCCCTCCTCTCTCTTCTGAATCTCACAGACGACTTTTAAGCACAGCAAAAAAGAAAAGCTCAGCTATTCTAATCTCTCCCACTCCCATAACTCTCAGACACCCACCCCCCAAATATCCCAGAACTGGGACATAATCCTGATTTGCAAAAAGTCTTCCTCTATAAACGGTGGCACAAGCAGACAATGAGTAATATTCAGGGCTGGGGAAAAAAGGAGCTATCATGCTAGGAGCAGGCATGGAGGAACCTTAAATGCACATTATTAAGAGAAACCAATCTGAAAAGACTACATACGCTATGATTCCAACTCTACGACATTCTGGACAAAGCAACACTATGGAGACAATAAGAGGATCAGCAGCACTCAGGGATTAGAGGGGAGAAGCGATGTACAAACAGAGCAAAGAGGATTTTAAGGCCATACAACTACTGTGTGTGTCTCCGGAATGGTGTGTACACATCATCATACCTCGGTCCACACCCATAGAATGTGTAGCACCAAGAATGAGCCCTCAGGTGAACTCTGGACTGTGACCGGTAGTGATGTGTCAGTGCAGGCTCATCAGCTGTAGCTAACGCACCCCTCAGGAGCGGTTGGAGGTGGGGAGGTTGCACATGTGTGAGGCTGGGAATATATGAGCTCTGACTTTCCACTCCGTTTTTTGGGGGAACCTTACACTGCCCTGAAAAAGAAAGTCTCTTTTTTCTTCTTCTTCTCAAAAAGTCTTGCTCTGTAGGTGGACTATCCAACCAGTAGCCAACCAGCCACATGTGGCTGCCAAGCCCTTGGAAAGTGTCCAGTACAAAGGGAGAGGTGATGTAAGCTTCAAGTGCACACCAGCTCTGGGAGACTCGGTATGAGAAAAAGAATGTAACAATCTCTCAACGATTTATATTGATTAGATATTATAGTTATGAAGTGGTGGGTATACTGGGTTAAGTTAAAAAAAAATGACTTAAATTCGATTTTACCTATTTTTTTAATGTATTTTTAATGGATTTCAGAGGAAAAGAGAGGGAGAGAGCTGGAAACATCAAAGATAGGAATCACCGATGACTGCCTCCTGCATGTGCCCTACTGGGGATTAAGCCCACAACCCTGCCATGTGCCCTGGCCGGGAATAGAGCAGTGACCTCCTCATTCATAGGACAACACTCAACCACTGAGCTACAATTAGACAGGCCATTTTACCTATTTCGTTCACTTTTTCTTTACTGTGTCTATCAGAAAACTGACATTAGCATATGCCCACATTCTATTTCCACTGGACAGCACTGGTCTAGAGGGCCCTGCAGTGCCATGGCCCAGGCCTTCCCCAAACCTTTGGAGTGGCTGGGTCAGTTAAAGACCAAGTCTGAGATTCCCTGTAAGACAAACGAGTTTGAGTCTGCTCAAGAAATCTCCAATTCCAACTCGGGGCCAGAAATGTTCCACAGGGTCTCATCAGTACCCTCCCGCCTGAGAATCACCAAAGCAGAGAGAAAACCCCCCAGAACACTGCATGGCTCGGGCCGGCCTTGGCTACCCCCCTGGGGCTCCACCAGAAGCCGACTACGTCTACATCGACCGGTCAGCTCCTGCCACCCGCCCAGTCCAGTCCCCACTGTATTCACCTAACAAATAAAAATGCCAAACAACCAGGGAACCATTAAGTCAGAGATGCAAACGGAGGGAACCATTAAGTCAGAGATGCAAATGGAGCTGCTTCTGCTTACAGGGAAGTGAGGACTGAACTCCATTTATTCATGAAACCAGGCGCCTCCCGTTGGCGCTAATGTTCAAGAAATCTCCACCACAGAGGCGCGGCGCATTTTTACGGAGCCCTGGCTTTGCAGGCAGCTGCTTAACCATGTTCTGCATGGGGCCTGCGGGACTCTACAAATCAAAGACAGCCTGGTACACGCTCTTCACTCAGGTCCATTTCTGTCTCTCCTCAATGTGGGAGGAGCCAGGACACATTGAGGAGAGACAGAAAATGGGGATGTTTCAAAGCCCCACAACCTTCCTTCCTGTGTTAGTGTGCACAGCTGTGCTGCCTTCCATCCGATCGGCCCTACATGCCACTACCCATCAGTGCCTCTAGTCGATCGTGGTCAAATTCCGTCCTTTGGTGGCGGCCTCTCACTCCAGCTCAGTTTAGCCCTCCAAGATTCACATGGCTCCTTTCTGCAGCCACCGTAGCAGTGCCAGTGGGAAGATTACATCTTCTCTTTCCAAAGAGCTGAGAAGTACAATGTTCCATGCCTGCCCATCCGAAAGGATGATGAAGTTCAAGTTGTGCGAGGACATGACCAAGGGCAGCAAACTGGCAGAGAAGCACAGGTTTACAGGAAGGAATCCGTCACTGACGCTGAACGAGTGCAGCGGGAGGAAGCTCATGGGACAACCCTGCATGTGCGCGTTCGCCCCAGTGAGGTGGTCATCATTAGACTGAAGGTGGACAAAGACCGCAAAAAGGTCCTTGGACGTAAAGCGAAATCTCACCAAGTAGGAAGGGAAAAGGGCAAATACAATTGAGGAGATGCAGGAATAAAGTCATATTATACCCAACTTTCATTAAAAACTTAAAATGAAAAAATAAAAAGATTGGCCCGGGAACCCAGCCTCAGCGCCCTCTGTCCAGTCCCCTGCAAAAATGGACTTACTTCTCACCAGACACACTGTGCTCCTTTAACCCAGAGCACCTCGGTGCCTGTCCCCCCCTCATCGCCTCACTCTCGGCTGCTCTAGTTAGAGAGCCCGCCCCTTCCTCAGGCCACCACTGCTTTGGCATCTGCTCTAAAGGGGCAGCTGCAACCCCCATTCCACAGTGCTCTCTCCCTCCTTTCAGTGCCAGGAGCACTTACTGACGCCGCTGGATTCATCCACTGACCACAAGCGTCCTGAGCTCCTGCCATGTACCAAACAGCAAATGCTGAAGTGCAATTCAATGCAGCAGGCAATATGCTTTACCTCATCGCCCCCGGAGTCTGTTTCCCCACAGATTTCAGGGTGTCTCTGCACACGCTAGGTGCTACATAAACGTCTTGAGACAGTGAGCTGCTATTTTGCATATTTAATCAATTATATGTATATTACTTATATCATTCTGCAGAAACAGCAAATATGTCAATAACCACAAAGTAATGTCCATGAAACTGGCTATCGCTGCATGCATGTCTTTGGTATCCCTGTAACTATTTCCTATTTCCTGCAAGCTTCATGGCAAACTCTATCTTCACCCTAGAAATAAACTATGGCCCCTGTTTCTTTATCGCATCCAGTGCCCCTGGCAAAGCCAAGTCATTCCGTGGATGATGGATTGGTCGCCAGAAGAAAGAGTTGGCTTTCCCACTTGCGTTTGTTAAAACATTAGCTTCATTATGCAGTTGATTAATGAGACCGTGTCGGTGTGCTGCTCCTCTTGAAAGCGGAGATAGACAGTCTTGGCAGTGTTACTGTAGGTTACAAACACTGGTAACATTCAAATAATCTATGAACCAACTCCTGACGAGTACACACTCGCCCGCACGGCATTAAGGCTGAGAGACACATACAACCAACTACGAAATGCGGACCCCGCCCTGCAGGGCCGTCTGCTCCCTTCCCTCCTCGCCCCAGCGAGACACCTGTGAGATCAGATTAGCCCAGGTCACCTGGCTAATGCGCAGGGAGACGGGGCCGAACCCAAGCTCTCTGCCTCTTAGGTCTCTGCCCTTTCAACTTCACCACAGCTGTTCCCCCTTCTAAGGGATGAAGACACCAAGAGTGAGGTCACCTGAGGGCCTGAAGGGTGAGGTGCTGAAAGATCCGAGCTGGAGAAACGTGGCAAGAGCCTGGCAGATGGACGGGAATGTCCCTGGGTGCCAGGAGAACAAGAAGACAGGCTTAAACCAGCCATGTCTGTTATGGGTCCTCGTGGGGCCCTACATACACATTTCTGAATGGTACACGTGGAAGCAGGGAATACTGGAGGGCCAGAAAGCCAACATGATCCGTTCCCAATACGCATAGTCTCTGCTCACAGCTTTTGCTCTGGATGCTGAATTTTCTTACTGAAAACAATAGCTCTGCCTTAGTGCACCTGCTGTTCTAAATGAGAATAAAATCAAGTCTACGCATCACGAGGCGACTGCATTCCCACCAACTCCTGAGCACGGTAAAATCCACCAACACACGGAAAGCAGAACCCCTCCTTTCTGCACACCCTCCACAGGGCAGTCTGCAGCTCGCCTCCCAACACTGCACCACACCCGGATCCCCAACTGGTTTCGACTTGCAAAAGAGAAAAAAAAAATCAGCAAATTCAATCTGTTGATGGGAAACTCTACATACCAGTACCTTCCATTCCCAGAGAAGGGCTGGGCTACCAGACAACATCATTAACACGGATCTTTATCAGGGAAAGTTTTTCCTTTAAGAAAACAGACTTACTGAAAAGCCACACCCGATTCAAACTGGTTTGAAATAATTTGCCACGGGGGTAAGAACAGACTCTCTCAACTCCACCCTGACGCAGGCAACAGAGCGGACTCCTCTACCCTTAAAACATTAATAAAGGAGACTGTTAGCGGCCTGAAGTAGCTCTTACTGGAGGGAAAAGCTAGACATTAATGAAACACTGTTGAAACCAAATAATTTACCATTAGCATGAGGTCTAGCTTAACGATAATTTAAAGGGTCTGTCCTTTTTAAAAACCCTACAGATTGTTTTGTACATTATTGCTTCACAGAGTTAGAACAAAAAACAGTTACAATGAAACGGCTTTAACTTCTCCCCACAAAAGAAAAGCAACACAGTTTGCAAACAAGTGGAAACAAACAAAAAAGAGTAAGCCTAGCCCTAACCGGTTTGGCTCACTGGATAGAGCGTCTACCTGCGGACTTAAGGGTCCCAGGTTCAATTCCGGTCAAGGGCATGTACCTTGATTGCAGGCACATCCCCAGTAGGGAATGTGCAGGAGGCAGCTGATCGATGTTTCTCTCTCATCAATGTTTCTAACTCTCTATCTCTCTCCCTGCCTCTCTGTGAAAAATCAATAAAATATATTTTTTTTAAAAAAAGAGTAAGCCTAAAAGTAAATACTTAAAATAGTAAAAACAAGTTCTATTGAAATAAATTAAGATTCGGCTCCAGGAAGACCAAATATGGATTCCCACAAACAAACAAACAAATGAAAACTTGTTGCAACAGGGCTGGTCTGCAGAGCAAACCTAACAACCATCCAACAGTTTTGCTGACACACCCACTTTATAGTTTCACGGTGGAGTGTTGATGCCGTCACCACAAAACACAGCCCTAGCAACCATGCTGAATCAATCAGGGACTGGATGACTCAAAAGAGGATTTCTAAACCCAAAAAAATGCACGGGGTGGGGGTGGGGAGCGCGTGGGCGAGTGTGGAGGTTCGGGCTTCCCCACCGAAGCCCTTACTGTGCAAAATGCTGGGTCTAACGGACCAGCTACAATTTTAAAGAAGGAGGGGGGGAGAACCCATTCGTGGGGGTAGGCGGGGAGTGCCCACTGTACTCCACTGTCCACCCCACCCCCAAGCATTTTTATTCAACAGAAACTTCCTGAAAGCACACACTTTTCTCCTTGGTTTTATGGTCCTGATTAAGCCTGAGTCACAGGGCAAGTCATTCTCCAGAAATCCTGGAATTCGGCCCTCCAGCCTTGATAGCACTGGGCAGGACGGACGGACGCCGCACCACTTGCTCCTGCTCGTCCCTTCTGTTGCTGGATCTGAGTCAATATTTGTTTGCTACCTACAGGCAGGTTGCAGCCTCCCGCTCTCATAGCCTCTCCTCCTCAGCCTCCTGATAAGGGATGGAGTGGGTGGAAAGAGACCAGCAGGAAGAATGAGGTCAGCTGGCAGGAAGCACTCTTTGAGCTCAGAAATCAAGGCCTTCACAATGACAACTCCATTTCAGTGTTTTATGGCCTGCATGTTGTATTTCCAATGGGGCCTGCTGCCAACAGAAAGAAAGTCTAAACTCAGCCTTCAAGATCTTCCGCCCTCTGGACTTTACCGACTGATTTATCGACTGATTCATAAATATCTCTTACACCCAAGCATACATGCAAGTGCATGTACACACACAGGCAGACACACACAGGCAGGCACGCACACCAGCACTGAAATTGAATGCCAAGGGTATCGCTCTCCAAACACACTTAATGCTGTCCCGCTACCTCTAGGCCCGGGTCCTCCAAGTTCCCTCCACTGTGCTCTCTCAATCAAGATACTCTGACAACCTCCTAAGACCTCAGGACCCAAAAAAATACTGTTACCTTTTCTCCTGCACCTCTCCCTGCTCTGGGCTGTGGCTCTCCAGTGTGTCTGAAATTTCAGAGCTGAGTGTGTATAGGCAAGCTTCCATTCCATCCGCCCACGGGGTTTCTGTCTTACTCATGCATTTCCTCACGGCTCTGAGCGCAGTGCCTACCCCAGCGCACACTAGGCGTTTCAGCCATCGGGTCTTTCCTTATTCTGTCTTTCTTTTCTTCCCTTTTCTTCTCCAATGTACCCACCTTCCTCAATTTTCTTTGCCTCCTACAGACTATCTCCAATGCAGTTCCAGTTCCACTCATTCAGAGCTGGAGGCTTCAATTCCCAGCTTCCACGCAAATCTCTGCCAAAGCCTGGCAACTTCTTTCTCTTCATAACTGCAGCCCATTCCCACGCCAGCTCAGCACCCCAACTCTCCTAGCTCTGTCCACTGGACCACGTGGAAACGGAACCCACATCTCCTATGGCAGGAAAGGAAAGGGAAAGAAAGGAAGGAGGTGGAAAGGAGAAAGGACGTGGAGAGGCCTTGGGCCTCTAATTTCCTGGGTGCTGTGAGGGTGTAGACTGGGTGTGGCAAGGAGGCAAAGGGCAAGGATCCCAAGTCACTGCTACTCCTGGAAGTCAGGACCTCCCACAGCAGTCTGGGATTCGGCTGCGTGGATGCTATTGACCTCTCTGACAAGACTGAGCTCAGGTGGTTTAAAAGCTTCAGGTTGCACCCTGAAAAGGAGAGCCAGAGGTAATCTCTGGGTATCTGCTGACTCCTCCTGCGGACCTGCTCCCCAACAATGGAGATGGGACTGCCTCTGGCAATAGGAGAAGGAAAAATATACCAGACAGAGAATGGGCGGAAAGAATTTTTTTTTTAGGCACTGGAATTTCCTCTGAGTTAGCCTAAAACTAGAATAGGGTGTGGCACCAGGGAAAACGAGGGTGGATTCCCATTTAAAAAAAAAAGGCATTCTATTTCTATCAGATTCTCACAATCAAACCCAAGAGACAGGTGAAGCCACAATAACTTTCAGAACAGTTTCCCTGAGGTTAAATGTGATGCTCAGATCTGTGGAGCAGCTGGAATAAGGGGGAAAGGAGCCCCAGTCAATTTGGAAACGAACAGATTTGGGGATATGGAACATTCAAAATCCAATTACTGCCTGTACAATGCACTTACTTTGTCTATTTTTCTGTCTGTTTGGTTCACTGCTGTGTCCCCAGTGCCTATAACTGTGAACAGAACAGAGCAGTGGTTAGTAAGTATTGTGGAATCAGCAGATGTTTAAAGCTGCCCAGCAGAGCCGAGACCCCTTTGTGACACACCCATCCTCAATTAATGAAAAATGCCCAGAGGCCTGCACAAGCAGAGGGAGAACAAAGGCCCAGCACAGGGTGTCAGTGCCAGAGCCTAGTGCCAATGGTGCAAAAGGAGCCTACAAACCTCAAAATCAATAGCAAGTACAGAAAGATGTCTATCTTGCCAGCAAAACTACTTAAATTAGAAATTAGTCAGGAAACTAATGGCCAGGACCACTGGCCTAAAGACAATCAATAAAGTAGTTTAATAGCTCAGACACAGGATCTTAAAGATTGAGACGCCAACCCAAGACCAAGCTCCTGATCAAAGCCAGTGAGTCAGTAATATTTCCTGGGCATGTACCCCAGGCAGGCCACTTGGCACCGCAGGAAATTACAAAATCCAAGCGGTCTCCAAATCATAAACCCCCAACTGAAAAAATGTGTATGGATGTCACACCCTTCCACTGCAGATGCAGCGGGTCCTTCTGGAGAAACCCTTGAAGCTTTTAGAGAACAAAGGACTTAGGAGAGGGGAGGAAATTGCTAAGCAGGAATGTCTTCACACCATTGGACACAGCGGACACCTCTCTGAACTTGGCCTCAACTAAAATCTTTCTTCACAATGCCTGAATGTTATGTGACTCGATTCCATAGCTTCCATGTCTATGAATTACAGGTGTGTTTGGGTAACGAGGTTTGCTTGTGGGTCTTTTTTTTTTCTTCACAACACAATTCCCCTAGGGTGCTGAAGATTGGGACCACCAACCACTCCCAATACTGAATATCAATGAATATAAATGAATATTGATTCTGTTTGCTAATCTCTAGCTGGGTGTTAAGGCCAATGGAATGGGAAGGAGGGGAGAACGCAGAAGTGGATATGCCTGGATGACTCTGATCACATGTCAATCAAGAAAGAGGGTCTGGAAGGAGGCAGGAGAAAGGCAGAGAAAAGTGGGGGGGCGGGGGCAAAGACATATTTTTCAAATTAAAATAATTTAATCTGTGTCAACCTTAAAACTAATAAAAGTTCCAGAAAAAAATATTTCCGTGGTTTATTCTTCCTTCCCACATATCCGCCCTCCCTCAGCTTTCCACCTCCCCGCTCCCACCCTCCTACCCACAGCAGGCATGTACTATCAGTGCACTTAAGCAGGCGTTTCTGAGCTGCCTGGAAACGAGGCACCTCCTCTAACACTGTGTCAGGGGGAAGGCGCATCCCGTGTTTCAAAGCTCCAAGTTGCAGGCAGGCACAGCAGCACACACTTCTGACAGCATCTGTCTGAACGCAGGGGCCCGGATTCCCCGACTCCAGAACTTAAAGCTCTTGATAAAGACCCAATGTGCATCCTTAAGGCCACTGCTCTTTTACACACAAATTCAGAATGCCCATAGCTTCAAAATGACAAATCCTAACACAGAAATGACATTCTAGAATTGTATGGCACCATGTTTTTTCGGTATGCTTTACATATTGATTTTTGAATGAACTTCTTTTGAAATGTTCAATAACCTCATGTGAATGGTGGTAAAAATGGATATCCTTAAACCACGTTCATAGATGAGAAAACTGATGTTCATCTCCCAGGTTCTCAACAGCCAGGTGAAGGAATCCAACCCTCCCACACCAGCGGGACCCACTCCACAGAGCTGCAGGCGAGGCCTGGGGCCACACCCTTTTCTGTAGTCAGTCCCTGACTCACTGTGGCATCATCGTGACACCCCTCCCCACAGAACCAACCCCGGGGACACTTCCTCTCTGCTTCAAAAGTGGTCAGCCAAGTGGGAAACTCTCCAGATCTACGGAAATCAGAAGCTGCTTCTCTTACAGATTATCTACACAAAGGAGAATGAGCTGAGGTTTTTTGTTGTTGTTTTCATTTTGCTTTGTTTTATTGGGGAGAGGGGTTTGCTACCAGAAGTTCCCACCCCTCACCCTGCCCCCACCGCTTTCCTCCCGCTGGTCGGTTCAAGTTCCACAAATGCGCGTTTGTTTCAAGTAAAGTAACTTGGGACAGAGAGGGACTACTTTCTAGATGGCCGCAAAGCTTTCCTTCAACGCGGAGGTAAATCCCCGCGGGCTGCTCCGCGGGGACCTGCGGCTCCCCGGGCGGCCACACCCTAACCCCCACCTGCCCGGATCCTGGGGCCTCCCTCGCACCCCTCCCCTGCGCCGCCTCCCTGGGCTTCCTGAGAGCACTTCGGGGGTGAATGCACGACCCGGCCCCTCTGCCCCGCACCCCCACACCAGGGCACACCCGGCCCCTCACTCCAGCCCGGACACCCTGGCCACTGCGCCCCGCTCTCCGCAGAAACCCCGTGCGGACTGTCCCCCAGCCCCTCCGCCGCATGGCCTAAGAGGTCCACGTCGCCCGAGCCTCTCTGCAAGGCCGCCTCTTCCCGGCCTCTCCGCGCCCCGCTAGCACTGCGGGCCCCGGGCCATAGCGGACGAGCAGGGCGCGCCCCGCTTACCTGGGCCGGGCGCCGAGAGCTGTGAGTGTCCCCAGATGCCGAGCGCTGCCGCCTGGCCTGGGTGGGGCATTTATAGCCGCCACAGCCTCACTCTGCAGGCGAGGCCCGCCCCACCCCCCTGCCCCGCCCCGCCCCGCCTCCCCTCCCCCGTCCGCTCCCACCCGGAGCCAGCCTGACTCACCCTCCCCGACCCGCCCGCCACGAGGGCAGCCTCGCCCTGGAGAGCTCCCCGCGCCGCGCTGGAGCGCCCCCCGCCACCGCCCTGCCCTCCAGAAAGGCGCCCCGGAGGCTGCCTCGACGGCCACGGTCTTCTCCCTTCCTCATTCTAGTTCTCGAGCCCTGGTTTTGATTAATAAGTTAACAAGACTTCAGTAGACTCTGAGCCTTGTTAAGTAACTTTTTTTCTCTTTTGGCGTCAATGCAATGGAAGGAAAAATTGTTCCAAGAACCATAAGTCGTGATTCCCCTGAGCTGGGGCCCTTGGCATCCAGCTCCCCGTTACCGTCGGCAAACGTGTTAGCTTAACCTCTGGCCAGCAGTTCCCGGGAGGGGCGGGGGAGGGCGATCCCGCGGCTCCCGCCCTGCCCAGACTCCGCGCACAGGGAGGCCAGAGCCGGGATGGGGGCGTGGGAGGGGGTGCAGCAGCCGGGAGCCAAGATCCCAGCCCCCTCCCGCCCCGGGCGGCGCCTTTTCCCTGGAGGAGCTCTCCTCTGCCCTCCGAGCCTGTGGGGCCCCGAGTCGGCCCCCCGCGCGCCCTCCTGGCAGGCCTTCCCGGGCTGGGTGCGGCCCGGGACTCGGACCTGGATTTCCAACAAAGGAGGTTCCTCCGCTCCTTTCACAATTGTCTGTTTTTTTCACAGCCTCTTAGGCAGCTTCCCTCACTTAGTGCTGCGCAGTTTCTCTCACTTCTCTACTGCTTGGCTTCCACAGGCCACAGGGGCAACACTGAGCAAACATGGTTTTGTGTGACTGTACAAATACTGGACTCAAACAAGCAGAAATGTTTTGCTAAGAATCCCTGCGCCTTTGGATTCCCTTCTTTCACACTCACTTCATACAGCTTTCTCCTAGCTTTAATGTGGTTGTGTTTTCATCTCCCACCTACCTTAAAAAAAAAAGTTTCTATTGCTATGAGAGAGAGAGGGAGAGGAAGAGATGGAAAAATCAATAAAGAATCATGGGTTGGCTGCCTCCTGCAGGTTCCCTACAGGAGATAGAGCCCACAAACCAGCACACGCCTTAACTGGGAATCAAACAGTGACTTCCTAGTTCATGGGTCAGTGACCAACCATTGAGCCACACCAGCTGGGCTCTCCCATCTATCTTAACATTCCTTTTTATTTTCCAGTGGAGCATTTCACTCCTGGGAATCAAAAGTGATAGCAGTCCTGACCGCTTTGGCTCAGTGGATAGAGCTTCGGCTTCCGGACTTAAGGGTCCCAGGTTCCATTCCAGTCAAGGGCATGTACCTGGTTGTGGGCATATCCCCAGTAGGGGGTGTGCAGGAGGCAGCTGATGATGTTTCTCTCTCTTTGATGTTTCTGGCTCTCTATCTCTCTCCCTTCTTCTCTGTAAAAAATCAATTAAAATTTTTTTTTAAAAAAGTGATAGCAAGGCCAAAAGACATGTATCGCCATACCACTTAGCTGCAAAGTCCAGGCTGCAAATGGCGTCTCAGGACACAGCCCAGAGCTCATGGCAACCCTGTTCTTTCACTTGGAATGATCCCTGACAAACCCTATCAGAAGGAAAAATAGAAAGTAATTTTGGTACAATTTCTGATTTACATTTATAGCTCTTCAAGTTAGGCCAAAAGCCTTCCAGGACAGAAACTGCCTACTTCTACTATAAACATTCTGGGACAGACAGTAATGGTTGGACAGGATTCTACCACCTTTCTCTACTCCTCTAGGCAGATTCCACAGTCTCTTACTCCAAATTGTGCCATGTGTGATAGGTCCTGTACAGAAGATAAGATCTGAGTCAAATCAGGTGGAAAGCCACCAAGTACACACAAAAAATGTTTCTGTTTATCTTAGGCACCCAGCAAATCCAAACAGCTCTTTGACTTAGCCAGACTTGGCTTCATGCTACAGAATATACACTGATACAATTATTAAAAAATGAAGCAATTAGAAGTCATGGTTTAGAAATAACTGAGGGATGTGGGGCCAATTATGCTAATGTAAAATAATTTGGCCTGGCTAGTTAGTATAGGTAAGTAGATAGAGCACAGGCCCCTGGACTGAGGGATCAAGGGTTTGATTCCAGTCAAGGGCACATACCTTGGTTGCAGGATCCATCCCCAGCCTGGGGGTGCATGTGGGAGGCAATCAGTTCGGTGGATGTGATGTGTCTCTCACATCCAGGTTTCTCTGTCTCTCCCCCTCTCTTCCTCTCTCTCTAAAAATCAATGGAAAAAATATCCTGGGGTGAGGATTGACAAAAAAAAAAAAAAAAATTTAGAAATTTCTTAGTGCAAAGGGTCTCTTTTTTTTCTTTCTTTCTTTCTTTTCTCCTATGGTGTGGGAGAGTGTTTACTACAACAGATCTCCGATTACATCTGCTGTTACACATGCTGTCCTCAAAGGCCAGAGTTGTTTTGTTCACACTTCCATCTCCTGCACCTCAACACTTCTAATGGTGACTTGCTAGCACTGATAGGCACTCACTAAAATTATAGGATAGAATTATTCACCCAGTAATGGAATGTCAAAGCAGAATGAGGCTTTAAGAGATTAATTTGCCCAATTCTAAATTTGTATAGATAAAGAAACGAGAGCGCAAATAAAGTCTCCTGCCCAGTCCAGAGATTAAATAATGCACCCAACTTGTTGCAATGTAACAAATTGCCACCAAAACATAGTGGTTTAAACATAACCATATATTTGCTCTTGATTTTACGATTTGAACAGGACTCGGTGGGGATGGCTTGGCTCTGTGCCTCACAATGCCTAGCAGGGCAGCTCAACTGGGTCTGGAGGATGGAAAGTGGCTTCGCTTCTTTGTCTGGTGCCTCAGCTGGGGTTCTTAGAATGGCTGAGAGCCGGCTGGATCTTTTTCTTCCCTGACCTCTCATCCTCCTCTCTCTCTGTACCAGGGTAGTTAGTAATGGCA
>PVJC01042692.1:0-14831 GCA_004026665.1 Murina feae
ATTCTATGATTGTTACAATGTTTCAAAAAGCTGTGTTTCGCTAGAGGCAGTTTAATCGGAGCTGAGCTGAGGGGCTCAGCTTCACTTTCGCTCCTGCCGCAATGGAAAGGGCTGTTTACTCAGGTCCGTGAGTGGCGGCCGCCATGTTGGCTGGGCTAATTTGCATACAGCCGCTCTGATTGGCTGGTGGGCGTGGCTTGCCCTGTCTCGGAGAAATGGTTAATTTTAATATTTCGCTTTTATTAGTTTAGATTGTAGGTCAACTGAAAATGAAAAATTAATTTAAAATTTGTGGATTTCTTGCTATTATGGAATGAATTGTGTCTCCTCAAACATATTGAAACCTTAACCTCCAGTAGCTCAGAATGGGACCCTTTTTGGAAATTGGGTCATGATAGAGGTAATCAAGTAAAAATGAGATTCATCAGTGTGAGGCCTAGTCCAGTGTGACTAAGAGCCTATAAAAAGGGATGATCTGGACGCAGAGACAGACCTGCATAGAAAGAATGTGATTGGGGAAAACAGAATGTCATCTATAATCTAAAAATTCTTACAGCTAATAGGACCTACGAAAGGAGCCAGGGACATGTTCTCTCTCATGTCATCAGTAGGAACCAGCCTGCCAATACCTTGATTTTGGACTTATAGCTTCTAGAACTGTGAGGCCATGCATTTCAGTTGTTCTGAGCCACCTAGTTGTGGCAATTTGCTGTCACAGCCCCTGGAGACTAATAAACTGCCTCCCCCCCCCCCCACTTTGTGTGAAGTATAGCCAATAGGGGGGCACTGGAAAGTCACAGGAAAGAATGAGCAGGCAAGCCTCAGGGCACTTAATCTCATGGCAAAGACCTTGGGGTTGGCTGTACTCTTCTTTAGGGTACCCTCTCCATAGAGGGTCCCTTCTGGGTTCCAGGAGCCTATTTTATTGTCTCTTCAGGCCGTGTTCACAGGGAGCAGGGACATGCATTATCTCTTCCTGTTCCTCTAAATCTTTTACACACCATTGAAAATGAGTCCGTTATGTCCTTTTATGAAAGTATCTGCCATGTGTGGCACCTCTTTCTTGGCAGGACCTTGACTGATAGAGCACCTCTCCTCCCAAACAGAACTGATGACCGTCTGCTCGCTCTGCTACTGGGCAGTGCACAGATGCTAGCACTGATTGCATTGTAGTCTAAGGTTTGCATGAGTCTTTGCATCTATAAGAGAAGTTCCTTACGCCTCCTCATTCTGTTGTAAAGACAGCACCTCATACATTTTGACATAACGGAAGGCCTCAAAATGAACATATTGAATGGATGCATGGAGGAATATTTACTTTTTTAAATTTTTGTTTTATTGCTTAAAGTATTACAGTGAATGATAGGTCTCCATTTTTTTCCCTTGACCTTCCCCCCTTACCGCCCCCCCCCAGTGTCTTGTGTCCATTGATTATGCTCATATGCATGCATACAAGTCTTTCAGTTGATCTCTTAACTCCCCCCAAACCCTCCCCAGAAGACATACAGAAGGCTGAAAGACATATGAAAACATGCTCAAAGTCACTAATTATACGAGAGATGCAAATCAAAGCAACAATGAGGTACCATCTCACACCTGTCAGAATGGCTATCATCAACAAATCAACAAACGGACAAGTGCTGGAGAGGATGCGGAGAAAAAGGAACTCTCCTGAACTGCTAGTGGGAATGCAGACTGGTGCAGCCACTATGGCAGACAGTATGGAGTTTCCTCAAAAAATTAAAAATGGAACTCCCATTGACCCTGAATATTTACTTTTAAAGTCTTTGCATACCCTGTCTCGTCCACAGTAAAAGAAGCTTCAGGCAGCTAACAAAAGGAAGCAACATAACTTGTTTAAAAATAATAGGTGAAGAAATTAAAACTAAAGGATAATAAGGTAGGAAAACATGAATGTAGGAATAAGAAAAGCACATAAAAACTCATACTATGACCCTGACCGGTTTGACTCAGTGGATAAAGCGTCAGCCTATGGACTGAAAGGTCCTAGGTTTGATTCTGGTCAAGTGCATATACCTTGGTTGTGAGCACATCCCCAGCAGGAGGTGTGCAGGAGACAGCTGATCGATGTTTCTCTCTCATCAATGTTTCTAACTCTCTGTCCCTCTCCCTTCCTCTCTGTAAAAAATCAATAAAAATTATATTTTAAAAAAAGCCTCATACTATATATTTGTAAGTGGTGGGTAACAAGTATGGCTACGTGCTTTCTTACAGACAATGTAATGGTGAAAGAAAGTCAGTTACATACATCACAGCGTCCAGAAGTTAAGTATATGCTATTTACTTAGGCAAAGCACATTTATTTCAGAAATGGAGACCAGCTGCGATATTAGTCTCCAGTGAGTCCTTCTGAACAGGGAGCATGTCCTATAGTGAACAGTGGCTTCAATAGGCTCCTACAGATCATTAAACAGTGAGTTCCATAAGGATGTTTTGCATCATATTCTCTTATGGCCAATGGCATAATTCCCAGATAATGTTCCTTAAAGATTATTCCAGTGAAGCAGGCTAAGCAAATAGCAATCAGAATTGATGACCGTGAGTCTTTGCATCTATAAAAGAAGAGTTAATCAGGCATTCACCAAAATGAGTTCATCTAGGCATCCATTCATAGCACCTAGAATATATGCACTGCCTATGGCTTTGGTAAGGTTATGATTTATGCCCATAATATCTGTATCACCAATATTAAAGATAAACTAGAGGCCCAGTGCACAGAATTCGTGCACGGAGTGGGGGTGGTGGATGGTGGTGGTGTCCCTCAGACCAACCTGCACCCTTTCCAATCTGGGGCCCCTTGAGGGATGTCCAACTGCCCATTTAGGCCCAATCCCACTGGTGGGAAGTCAGACATCCCTTTCACAATCCAGGACTGCTGGCTCCCAATCTCTCTCCTGCTGATTGCCCCTAACTGCCCTCCCCCTGCCAGAATGATCTGCCCCAACAGTCCTCCCCTGTAGGCCTGGGTCCCCCCAACTGTCCTCCCCTGCAGGCCTGGGTTTTCCCCAACTGCCCTCCTCTGCCAGCCTGGTTTCCCCCCAACTGTCCTCCTCTGCAGGCCTGGGTGCCCCCCAACTGTCCTCCTCTGCCAACCTGGTCCTCCCCAACTGTCCTCCCCTATAGGCCTGGATCCCCCACAACTGCACTCCCCTGCAGGCCTGGGTCCCCCCCCCAACTGCCCTCCCTTTCTGGCCACCTTGTGGTAGCCATATTTGACCACATGGGTGCAGCCATCTTATGATGGTCAATTTTCATATTACTCTTTTATTAGATAGGACATTATTTTTCTCACCATGATATTTATATGGATTTATGACAGTGATTCTAACTCTGAGAGGTACTAATAATGCTGATAACATTGTTAATTGGTAAGGTGAACATGTTTTACAGCAAGTCAGGCTATGAGATAGAAACAGCTTAAAAATACAGGGTAGGGCAAAAGTGGGCTTACAGTTGTGAGTACACGAAACAGTTTATTCTTATATTAATTATGTATTAGTTATTGTATTATTTTCCATATGAACAATTATAAACCTATTTTTGTCCCACCCTGTATTAGTGGATGGTCCCCGACTGACGATGGTTCAACTTATGATTTTTAAGTTTGTGATGGTGAAAAAATGATGCACATTCAGTAGAAAACATACTTCCAATTTAGATCCCTTCCCAGCTATTAATATCCTGCACAATCCTCTCTCATGATGCTGGGCAGTGGTCATGAGCTGCAGCTCCAAGTCAACCTTGTGGTCCTGAAAGTGAATTATAACTGGTACTACAGTGTATTCATTGTTAGATTATTCTGCCCCCCTGAGGCTAATGTAAGTGTTCTGAGCACATTTAAGGTGGGTCAGGCTAAGCTATGCTGTTTGGTAGGTTAGGTGTATTAAATGCATTTTCCACTTACAATAGTTTCAACTTAAGATGGGATTTATTGGGTCATAGGTTGAGGAGAGTCTATATGTACCTGTGTGTGTGTATGCCATGTAAATTATAGGCAGTATAACACCTGTTATTATAAGAAATGTAATGATTCTACAAGCAGAAACAAGAACCAAAGCCAGATCCTAGGATTAAATGACACTGGGGAGTCAGAATCTGAATTTTCTCCTCCAAACTTATTAAGATAATGAGAAGACCACAGACCATCTGCACTACAAGAATTTCAAAATGCCTGCATGAGACTGAGGGAGGCTGTTGGGTCCTGAAAAAAAAGATGTTTTTTCCTCTAACAAGTAAATGATGCACTGTAAATACAGCACATGCACACACACACACACACACACACATGACTTCCTCACTAGAACCCTAGTAATTTGTTAGTAGATAGGTTCAAATAGTGGGTCATGATAATTCTGGATTTTATATACAGAGATTTGTAAGTATGGATTTGTAATCTTTGTGAAACAGCAAAAGGACCTGTATGGAGTATAAGATTTTTCCATATACTCTGTGTGTGTGTGTGTGTGTGTGTGTGCATAATTTGATTTTGATGGATTTCTTTTTGTATTACCTCTCAGGTACCAAGATCATTTTAGTACCCCGGGGAAAAATTATCTAATCTAATAAAAGAGTAATATGTAAATTAGGCATCACTCTGCTACACCTAAGCCATGCCCACCAGCCAATCAGAGTGACTATATGCAAATTAACCCACCCAAGATGGCAGTCTGCAGCCATGGAGCTAGAGCAAACAGGAGGCTTGCTTGCCCCAGCTATAGAGGAAGCTAAACTTCCTACCTGCCTAGGCCGGCTGTGGCCTCCACTCAAGGCAACAAAGTTTCAATTATAGAAGATAAATAAACCCCAGATACCTGTTTCCAGCCAGCCTCACTGGAGGCTGGCTGTGCCCAGACTGCAAACAGCCATCAGCCCCTCACCCAGGCTGGCCAGGCACCCCAGCAGGACCTCCCACACTGAAGGGACTATAGCCAGCCTGCAAACAGCCATCTTCCCTTCACCCAAAAGGGCCAGGCACCTCAGGGGGAACCCCACCCTAAAGGGGCTGTGGCCAGCCTGCAAATAGCCATCAGCCACTCACCAGGGCTGGCCAGGCACCCCAGCAGAACCCCCTCCCTGAAGTGGATGTGGCCAGCCTGAAAACAACCTTTAGCCTCTCATCCATGCTGGCTAGGCACCCAAGCAGGACCCCCACTCTGATCTGAGACACCCTTCAGGGAAAACCAGCCAGCCCCCACCCATCCACCAGGCCTCTATCCTATATAATAAAAGGGTAATATGCAAACTGACCCTAACAGCAGAACCACTGGAAATGATTGGTCACTATGACACACACTGACCACCAGAGGGCAGACGCTCAATGCAAGAGCTGCCCCTGGTGGTCAGTGCACTCCCACAGGGGGAGCTCTGCTCAGCCACAAGCCAGGCTGAAGGCTGCAGTACAGTGGTGGTGGCAGGAGCCTCTCCCGCCTCCTCGGCAGTGCTAAGGATGTCGACTGCAGCTTAGGCCTGCTCCCCACTGGCAAGTGGACATCCCCAGAGGGCTCCCAGGTTGCCAGAGGGATTTCTGACTGGCAGCTTAGGCCTGATCCCCTGGGGAGTGGGTGTAAGCCAGCTGGTGGACATCCCCCTAGGGTTCTCAGACTACAATAGGGCACAGGCCAGGCTGAGGGACACCCCCCCCCAAGTGCACAAATTTTGTATTTATATAAACCGGGCCTCTAGTATTTATATAAATTAGACATTATATAGAAATGCTTCTCCTTTTCTCCACTTTGAGCCCCTACGAATCTTGTATGAAGGCATTTGCTCTGTTTTTCTTATCTCAGGAAACTCCATTGTTTCTGGGAGCTTATAGAGTTCTGTTATTTTTGCTCTTGATATACCAAGATTCCCTTTCTCTTCTTCAATAACTTCTTGGCTCAAAATACATTATAATATAGTTTTTTGCCTTTGCTGAGTCATGATCCCCAGGTTGAGCTCTTCCTCTCCCCTCATCTCCCTCATGTGCAGTTTTGATTGTCTTCATCTCCTGAGGAAATGTCTGCCAGAATTATCCCTTCCTACACCTTTCTCATCCCAGCAGGCCCTTATCAATCTGTGTGAATATTAGGTTTTCTTTGCTCTTATCAGGATCTCCTCCAAGTCCTGCTTGCCTTGCTCAGAACCCTTGTCATCCTATGACACCAGAAGCTTTGCCTCGTGCCCAGTGAGAACCCACCAGTTCTGTGACCGAACTGCCACACCATGTGCCTCTGCCCAGAGGCTGTTGTGTTGAGCAATGCGAAGTGACTAGACATGAGCTTGAAGGAAAAGCTCTTCAACTGCTCTGCTGATGCGGATACATGTGATGCCTGCAAACGGAATTGAGATTTTGCCCATAGCAATTCTAGGTCTGCTTTCATGCCAACAGAAATACATAATTGTCTATATTATAGACTATATTCTCAATAGTATTAGCCTGAAAAACAATTAAAGAATTATTGCCCGATCCACTAGTTATCCAAAGGAAATGTTAATAAATTACACAGAGAGCCTCTAATTTAAAGATAAATACTTTCTGGGTAAATTCTTTAAGAAAAACTTGTCTTAGACTGTCACTCTGGGCAACTGAATAAATTAACTTGCAGTATGAACCTTTTAAGCATGAACCAATTAAATCAAGTGTCATCAATCCAAACTGATTTCTTGGGTTTAAGAGAAATTTATCTGAAGTTCTTATTACTGGCAGTACTTAGGAGGGTGTATCAATAAGGATTGCTTTAGACTATATATAGAAAATACTGTAGTTTACAAGAGCTGAAGATTGATTTTTCTTGCTGTTGTTTTTCCACATTGAAAGAAGTCCAAAGATATGCAGTAAAAAGCTGGTAGGATGAAAACAGTATTTCATCATGATGCAATAATCTCCCTTTAGCTTTCTGAGCCACCTTCTCGGGGTATGGTTCTTGTCCACCTGCCTACAGAATTGTTGCTAAAACTCAAACCATTATGTACACCCTTTTTAAAAAAGGAATGAAAGATAGTAAGTCAGAGGAAAGAGGATGCAGTCAATCCTCTTGGATTCAGGAAAGAAGATGTAAACTGAGCCTAAAATAATGTGTCAAATTTAGAAAAGTCAACCTCAGTGAGGGCACATTGTACAGAATAGCAGACAGTGGAATGATCTATGAATTTGTTTAATGATAATGTAGACAATCTCATTGGCTGAGGTGTATGTGATGGATATTAATATGAAATAAGAAAGTAGATTTTTCCCTGACTGCTTTGGCTCAGTGGATAATGTATCGGCCTGGGAACTGAAAGGTCCCAGGTTCGATTCCGGTCAAGGGCATGTACCTGGGGTTGCAGGCACATCTCCAGTAGGGGGTGTGCAAGAGGCAGCTGATCGATGTTTCTCTCCCATCGATGTTTCTGACTCTCTGTCATTCTCCCTTCCTCTCTGTAAAAAAATCAATAAAATATATTTTAAAAAAAGAAAGTAGATTTACTAAAGAACAATCCCTGCTCTTTTCCAACATATGAAAAAGTTGATTGGCATTTATATATTATAGAGTCACTTTCTGTATTCAGAGATAATGTTTTTTGCATTTTTTAAAAAGAAGTAAAAAACAATCTTTGGTGGTAAACAAGTATTTTGAGGGGTATATATTTTATCCTGTGAAATACATTTCAACTTTACTTTTATAAGTTACATTCCAAAGTTTATAATGTTTAATGTTTGAAATCAGTAGCAGGTGCTCTCAGAATCTACAGGATATGATATTTCATAATGTGGTTATGGATTGACAATGGAGTCGTGGCAGGCCAGCTGAACTCTTTCTCTGTATCCACTTTGTGTGGGACTTCAGTAGAACTGTGGTCTCACTCACGATGGTACCATTGAATGAATAATACATCTATTTACACATTATGCTATCCATTGTTGTTATAATAGCATCTACGTGGCATTCCTAGTATGTGCAAATTGACCAAACGGGGAAATGACCGGTCGGTGGGAGGGTGAGGCCAGCAAACAGGTGGTGCCAGGCCAGCCAAGGTGCATGACAGTGGGCAGAGGGAGGGAACAGCAATAAGGGGGCAGTGGTGACCAGTGGCTGCAGAGGGGTGACGGGGGGTCGGGGCCAGCCACTCTCTGGCCATTGCCATCTCCTGATCAGCTCACCTGGTTGCCTCCTGCAGGACATCCCCTGAGAGCTCCTGGACTGTGAGAGGGCAAAGGCCAGGCTGGGGGACACCCCCTCCACCTCCGGAGTGCACACATTTTCATGCACTGGGCCTCTAGTCTTTTTAATAAAGAAAATGGTTTGTACAGAGTAGAATTGCAATACATTTCTTGAACTGACTTGAGTCCTACTTATTGCTCTATGATTTTGTTCATGTTTCTCTAAGATATCAATAGATATTCAGAAACATATGACTATACGTTTCAACAGTGACTTTGCTGCTTTTGGGTTTGGGCAACTACGCTAATTCTTAATGTTTCTTAGTTTGATACCATACAACAAAGTAGCTTCCATTACTGAAAATTAGGATGTCTTGGGCGAGTAACTAGGTTCTCTACAAGACAAAGACCAATACAGCATGATGGACTCCCAGAATGTAGAGTAGCAGCAGTTATCATGTGTTTTGACGTCAGCTGTGATTTTCCTTCTGTCCTCCATATGTTAAAATGAAAACTGCGCACATATGGTCTGTATACCATAATAAGGTTTTGTGGGGATACTAGTCTTATTTATTTTCTTTATCTATCTCTCTTCCCAAGCCTATAAGCATGGATAGTTGAAATTTTAAGTTTAATACACATGTAGTATACTCTAATATACAACACTTTAAAAAGAGAGGCATGCAAAAAAGTTCTTATCTTTACACTACCATTGGGTAAACAGAAAATAAATGAGGAACCTTATTACCAATGAAATTTACTGCAAAGAACATTTAAAATACTCCAATATCAGCAGAATTTTCAGGGTAAACAGATGAAAGTTTTAAGAAGAATGTTTATAATGAATTGCCTCAAGAAGCAATGAATTATTAGCAATGAATTATTTTCAAATTATTCAGGTAGAGGCCATTTTTTTTCAAAATACATTTCAAATCAATTCTGTAAACATTTATCAAATGTATATTCTGTTCAAAGTTTATTAAAAATATTTTCCGTCTGGTTGGAAAGATGGGTATAATTTCAGCAGCTGGGATGATGAGGCAAAAGTTATTTCAAGTGATCAGATTAACAAGAAGGAAATAATTTTGGGAATGGTAGTTTCCTGATTAAAAATTATTAAATAATGGGAGACAAAAAATCCTTGAAAAATAGATTTGGAGCAGGTCTTGAAGTCACCATGAAATTTGGTCTTAATTCTCATTTGAAAAATAGTCCTTGAAGGTTTTGAATTACATGATCAAGTTAGTGTTTATGGAGATCATTTTGATCACGGCCATAGTTTTGTAGCAGAAATACTGGAAGTGAAGAGAATGGTAAGGAGGCTATTTTTGAAATTCAAATAGGAATGATAAGGAGGTAGTAAGGAAATAGAAGGAAAGAGCATGGGCCATTGAGGGAGACTTTACAACACAGGCTACTGATTGCAAAGGATGTTAAATAATAGCATAATATTTTTAAGCAGCAGTAACAGGATATAGGAATATACAAAGAATCATAGCTTATTTGTTTTTAATTTTAAGATGTTTTCAGCCTATTGCGCTTAATATATTCTCCAGGTCAGGGAACAATGAACACAAAAGAGCTTATTAGCCAGAAAACAAACAAAGAAACAAGACAGTTAATGGAAATGCTAAATATTTTATCCTTTAGCCTCGGACAATTTGTGTCTTTTAAAGAAATATTTATATTATGAGAAAATTGCAAGTTTCTAATTTTTACTAATCTGCTTTCATGTGGGGGCTAATTTATGGAGGTCTGTAACATGACTACATATCTGCTTATACTAACCTGGACAATTTCATACATTTAAAGATGTGTCTTTGGGCAGGTAAGGATTATTTTGATTTAGCAGTTTAATCATGTAGATGATGTAGTTTGGACATATTATTTTACCTTTCCACTCTCCTTCTTCCTTCCTTTGTACAATCTGATATGCTCTCCCATAAGCTTTCATTCCAAGGTTTCTCCTGAATTGTTCGTTATCATTTTACTCTTTGTTGTACCTGAAATATTTCCAAAGCAGAACTAGGTGACTTATTTGGTCTCTATATGTTTTCAAGATGTAATCTCCAGTCACTCTCGGGATGTGTTCAGGTTTCCTGGTAATACCACCATCTATGGTATTTGTTTAAAATAGTGCCACTGCCTTATGTTTTCTTACTGCTCTGTGGACGTTCCTCAGAAGTAATCCACATTATATGGTATTATAATGTGTGTTTTTGTGGTTTTTTTATTTAATCAGGACAGTGAATTTTTGACAAATGAAACTGTACTTTATTCATCTTTAAGTCAGTGTGTGGCATGAGTAAGTTGGGACTTAGTAAATGAGTCTTAATAAATGAGGAAATGTTTTTATTCTATTAAATATTCATTCACTCTTTGCAAAAGCTCACACTCACCTTTCATTGCAAGCTCACTTGTCTGTATTTTGGCAAATCAACTTATTTTACTGCAACTTGGTACAATTAGCAACTATTCTAATCTTTTTTTTTTCTAATTCATTTAAGTATTCTGAGTCCTTTGTAAGATCTAGAATATGTTCATAGAATCATTTTTTATCAATGTGACAATGGCCACTGTGAATTCAGTGTAAGAGCATTTGTTCTCTGAATAATATTTTTAAAAGAAAGCCAACTCAATGAAAAATAAAAATGTGTGGGACATGAATTGTTTTCAAGTGTTGTCTGATAGAAAAAAATTAGATTGCACCGCTCTTCATTTTACCTAAGGTATTGACGCGATACATATCCATAAAAGGATCTAACTGTCTGTGTTATACTAGCACACAGCTCCATGGCCTGGAGCTAGCTTTTTACTATGGTAGTCTGAAGTAAAGGGGGGAAAGATAAAATAGGGTTTTGTGCATAGAGATTGAAGAGACAGGGAATGCATCTAAGTAAGGCAGCTTGTTGCTAGCATGCTGACAGGACGTGAGGACCTTATATGAGGGTGAAGGTTTTCTCCTTAATAGCCTGCATGGCTCAGTGGTTGAGGATCAGCCTCTGAATCAGGAGGGCACTGTTCCATTCCTGATTCCCAATCAAGGCACATGCCAAGGTTGTAGGCTTGATCCCCAGTGTGTGGCATGCAGGAGGCAGCCAATTAATAATTCTCTCTCATCATTGATGTTTCTACCTCTCTGAAATTAATAAAAATATATTGTTTTAAAAAAAATTCAGGTTCTTTTTACATAACCAAAACTAAGTACTATAACTTTTGAGACAAAATTCACTTTATAATGGTTTAATATTTACCAAAAAATGTTATAAAGATAGTACAGAGTGTTTCTATATATCCCACACACAGTCTTCCTACGTATGAACATCTTACATAATTGGTGCATCAAGCAAACTAATGAGCCGATGCTGATACATTAGCATTAACTGAGGTCAATACTTTTATTCAGGTCTGCCAAATTTATTTTACTTAATTTTCTTTTTCAGTTCCAGAATCCTGTCCAAAATTAGTATTACGTTAAGTCCTATGTATCTGGAGGCTTCTCTGGACTGTGACATTTTCTTAGATATTCCTTCTTTTCAAGCGCAGTGTTGACAGTTTTGAGGAAAATATATCTAATATAATAAAAGAGAAATATTAAAATTGACTGTTTTTACGGGATGCCTAAGCCACACCCACCAACCAATCAGAGTGGGTGTATGCAAATTAACCCAGCCAAGATGGAGACCAGCAGTCACGGAGCTGGAGTAAGCAGGAGGCTTCCGTTGCACCAGTAGTAAATTGTCTGACGGTTGCCTAGGCTTCTCCCGGCTCAGGCAACATATTTGCAACATTGTTTCAATTATAGAAGCCTCAGAGCTGAAGCAAACAGCAGGCTTCCATTGCACCAGCGATGGAGGAAACTGCCTGCCTAGAGTCTACTAAGGCAACATTCTTTCAATTATAGAAGCCATGGAGCTGAAGCCAACAAGAGGCTTCGTTACCTGCCTAGACCTTGGCTTAAAGGAACGGTGTATCATTTATGGAAGATAAATAAACCCCAGAAACCTGCTTCCATCCAGCCTTGCTGGGACCTTGGGTCAGTGGGAGCTGTGGGCAGCCTGAAAGCCTGAAAACAGCCCTCAGACCTGCACCCAAGCTGGCCACACCCCAATGGGGTGAGGAATCCCACTGGGGGGCTTGGCCAGCCTGCAAACAGCCATCAGCCCCTCACCCAGGCTGCCCAGGTACCCTAGTAGGGACCCAAAACCTGAAGGGACTGTGAGAAGCCTGAAAACGGCCCTCAGCCGTCACCCAGGCTGACCAGGCACGCCAGCAGGTGGACATCCCCAGAGGGCTCCCAGACTGCGAGAGGGCACAGGCTGGGCTGAGGGATCTCCTGAGTGCACAAATTTTTGTGCACCGGGCCCCTAGTATATATATAGGTCTAAGAGACCAAACAACTGTTCAACCAATTGCTATAACGTGCACTGACCACCAGTGGGCAGACGTTCAATGCAGGAGCTTCCCCCTGATGGTCAGTGCACTCCCAGAGCCAACCTCCCATGGCCAGCCAACCTCCCATGGCCAGCCACCTCCACACCATGATCGGCCCAGATCAGGGAGGCCAGCTAGGCAACCTCCTGTGGCCCCTTCCCCCTGCTGGCTGCCCCCCAACCCAATTGGCCCCAATTATGAGCCAGGCTGAGGGACCCCACCCATGCACGAATTCATGTACCAGGCTTCTAGTATTATATAAAGTGTCTTTCAATTAGGATTTATTTGATATTTTTATTATGATTAGACAAGAGTTGTGAGATTTGGGGAAAATGATCTTGGAGGTAAGACACCATCCATTCTCTGATGGTACCCTCCTATCAAGGGTATATACTGTGACTATGACATCCCTGCTGATGTTGACCTTGATCATCAAGTGGCAGTAGTGTTTTCCTGGTTTCTCCATATTAAAGTTTATTTGCCCTCCCTTTCTAAGCGGTCTTGTCTGAAAGGACGTCACTTTGTGCAGCTGACACTAATGGGGTGGAAAGACATGTTCCATCTCTTTTGGGGAGAATTATTTGGAATTGTTCTGTAAAGGAGATTTCACTCTTCTCTGGCATTCAATGTTTGACCCAATCATTTATTTACATTATTCAGAACTCATGGACATTTATTTTATACTTTGGATTATAATTAGAGTGACCAGATTTAAAGTGGTACACCATTGACCGGGGGAGGGGAGAGTTCTTTCTTTTTCTTTTTTTTTTAATTATTACTTAAAATATTACAAAGAGTAATCAGGACTTTTTTAAAACGCCGCGGGATATGGGACAAATGGTTAAAAATCGGGACTCTCCTGCCAAAAGCGAAAGTCTGGTCACCTTAAAATCCTCTGCTATGTTATTTATTTTATTGCTTAAATTCTTCTAGTTTGGGCCATTGGGAGATCATGGAAAAACACATGAGAAACCAAAATCTAGGCATTGGGTGTGCTCATTGCTACTGGGAGGTGCATTATCAGTACTTTTATAAAGTTACCTCAAAAGGTTTCATCAAACTGAGAAAGTCCTTATAACATGTTACCCATAGGATCAAGTCTATACTTCATTAAACTTAGTATGCGAGATTATTAATTTCCCCAGTATATTTTTCTTAATAGGACCCCTAAATATGAACTGTATCTGGACATCAACAGTAAGTCCTTAAATGGAGAGGCATGCTAAAATGTAAAATGTGAATATGGGTGGGAGGGGGGCAGAGCAGCTGTGTTAAGGATGAGACCATGACACAAGGAATCAGTCCCTCTTCTTTTTTCTTTTTCTTTTTTTTTTATATTTTATTGATTTTTACAGAGAGGAAGGGAGAGGGATAGAGAGTTAGAAACAACGATGAGAGAGCAACATCAACCAGCCGCCTCCTGCACACCCCCTACTGAGGATGTGCTCGCAACCAAGATACATGTCCTCGACCAGAATCGAACCCGGAACCATTCAGTCCACAGGCTGAAGCTCTATCCACTGAGCCACACCAATTAGGGCCAGTCCCTCTTCTTTGTGTCATCACCATAGGAGGTCTAGGAGGCCAACACTTAAAAAAGAGAAGCGTAGAATTTTCTTTTTTAATCACCTTTTGTTATTTGGGGTTTCCTGCCCCTCAAATCTAATTCTAATTATATTTGGTATAATAGATATTTTACAATATGAATCTTTAATACCTCTTGACCTATTGCCCACAGATTCCCACTTTAGATGATTATGTGATTCAGCCACTTACATCTAATTAAATAAAGATTTATTAAATACCTCCTGTGAGCTTAGTGCTGTAGTAGGAGTTTGAAAGAAACTTAAAAATCAACAAGGTAAAAAGAGTCTCTGACCTACTGAGGCTGTCATGTACTAGGAAGAACGTTACCTGAGCGCACAATTCACTTCTTTTTTCACATTTGTATACATCCCTGAGATGCCCTTCACTTTCTGCGATCTGCCTGGACATCTAATTGTTTAAGACTCGGCTGAAGCATCAGCGCCTCTTCAGAGAAGTCTCTCCTGATTTCTCCAGGAAGTCATAGTCACCCCATCTTTGCTCCTGAAATATCTCCTATAAACCTTCAGACTCGATATTAAGTAATATCATTTATCCTTTAAACACTGGAATCCCACTTGGCCTCCTGTGATGCTTCTACTGTGGGAGGCACATCCACACCGAGAGGAAAGAACCTGAGCATCTGTGAGGCAGGTCATGCACACAGGGC
>PVJC01042693.1:0-14815 GCA_004026665.1 Murina feae
TTTGATATATTTAAAAATATAAAAGGCTGATTACAAAACCTTGATCTCCGCCCCTCCCTTCCCCCAAGATCATTCATCATAAACTTTCCCTGTGTCTTTTGTGATTTTAGTGTTAGTGTATGGTTGTTGTGATAAAGGGTTTCTTCCTAATTGTAGATCTTTGTTAAATTTATTGTTAATCATAAATTAACTTTAATGGATTGCTCATTTTTAATTCACTTCTATTTTCTTTCTTCTGTACTAAAACAAATACCGTTCCTCTGAGCTTCAGAGGAGGAGTTGGCTCACAACAGAGGCTGCCCCTCTGGAAGTTTGTATCTCTCCCTACTTAGGTGAGGAGGAAGGAAAACGCAGGGAGTTCACAACAGGTTAGAGTGAATGTGGACTGCCTCTGCAGAAGCATGACCTCAGAGAGAATAGGAGAGGAATGGTTAGAGGCCATCCATAACTTTAATTCTTAGGTTTGTTTTCTTTGTTATACAGATGACACTGAAGCAATCTGTTTGGGTAAGAACTTGATCATAAGTCATCAACTCAAATTTTGCTGACACTTTAACTTAGCCTTGCCCACGGCAGTGCCCACCAAGGAGAATGAACCTCATTAGGGAGAAAAGGGTGGGTGGCAGGGTCTAGAAGGAGCTAGCCCCAGCGAAATACCTGCTTTCTTTTCCCTGTCTCATACTTCACGTACATCTTTACATGCAGATTCTGGGCCCATGATGAGAGACAGAGACACCTACATGGCTAAAAATGGATTTATGTGATTATTTTCCATCATTGGTTTTCTGTGCTTAAAATTAGTCATATTGCAATAGTAATTATTTGATGGTGGAATACTATTACAACAACTATAACAATAGTTCCATATACTACTATTATAACTATATCCCAAAATAAAGTTTAATTGTGAAACAAAATGGCCATATTTATGTAGTATTTACAGCTAAAAATCCTATTTTGGAGAAGGTGGGGGCTTGCAATACTATTTTTTTTAACTCAATCTACTTCTGATTAGAGCAGTAAAAGTCTGTTTGATAATATAACTTTTTCTCATTTTAGAAGTGTTAAAAATTAAAACATAGGAATTTATTTTAATTTAGTGTTATTTTTTAATGTGAACCTGAAGGCAGAATTTGAGAAATTGACTTAATAAATAATGGGGGGGAATGAAAATAAATAAATAATGATTCAGTTAAGGACATCTAGTTATTGTGCTAAAAACAGGAAATGATTTGATTTCCCAGATAACGCAATAATTTTCATAAGTAGAGATTTGTGTGCTTTAATAAAATAGATGGAAATACATGTAATTGGATATAATTACCACATTTCTCTGCTCTCTACAAAGAAGAACTTTTCAAAAGACCTATCGTACTTCTTACTTGATTTTTCTCTATCTTTCTTGGTCAGCTTTTACTTTTCACTGAAAGTGGTCTTGTCATGGTGATTTGTAGCTAACTGGCACCAGGCTTTTCAGTTATTTCATTCTCCTATCTTACATCACCTCTCAGCTACAGTCTTCAGTTGACCTGTCCCTCTTTCTTCACACTGGCTATTCTCAGGGCTGCCATAACCTCAGATTATCTCTGTGTTCTCTCTCTCTTTTTCTTTCTTTCTTTTATAGCCTGTTTTTTCATTCAAGGCAATGTTGGGATGCCTAGGTTTGCTTACTAGGTTGCTTTTCCTTTCTTCTACTTTTGCCCTCTATTGTCCAAAACAAAAACTTTTAATTCATACAGGATTCAGTTATTAAGCAAAAATCTTCAATCATTCATCACCTTACATAAAACTCTTCTGGTAGGCTTCCTCTTGCATTTAGAGTAAAGTCTGGATGTTCTTTTTTTCTCCCATATTTTATCAACCCTACTTAACGTGGTCACTGCTCATTTGCTCAGTACATATAGCTGTGCTCCCCAGATACCAAGCTCTGGTTTTTGCACATGCTCATCTTCTACCTTCACACACTTTCCCTTTCCTAGTTTATTTGAGGTGGTTTTGTTTTTAGGTCATTTAGGTTCAGTTAGATTGGATGATAATTCTTTGGAGTAGCCTTCCATAACCACTTTGTCTACAATGGTTCCCCCCACCTTGATTAGCAGTCTTACTTTCTTCATATACTATGAAAATCTGATATGTATTTACTTATATGTTTGTTGTCTGTCTTCCCCCTCTAGAATATATGCTTCCTGAGGGCAAGAAAGGGCCTTATCTGCTTTGTTCTTCAACACTCAGAGCATTCCCTGACACCTTAAAGGGCTCCATAAGTCCTGTTAACTGAATGAAGAAATAAGTTTTCTTTAAATTTACTTACAGAAAAAGGAGGATCTTTTTATTGTTGTTATTCTAACTTATATTTTCTCCCCTTCTCAGATATAAAATGTGCAAGGCTCAATATACATTTATAATTAATCTATCAAGTAAAACTAAGAATACCAAAATCATTCATATAGAGAAAAATTTATTCTTTCTTATTTAAAGGAGATAGTAGAAGCATTGGTACTTTATAGTTGGGGAGAAAATTACTTTGATCGCAGATTGGAATTTTTTATGTGTTATGATACATTACAGCAAGCATGTCAAACTCAAAGGCTAACATGGGCCAAAGTAACAAGGTTTCAGTTTATGTGAGCTGCAAGAAAATAAAAGCTTCAATTTTCATAGAAACATAGGTTTACTTTGATAGAGACATGCTAACTACCAAGGTCTGAAATAAATGAGTAATCGTTAACACAAAATAGTAGAACATTTTAATAAAAATTAGTATTTTTTCTTGAACATTAACTTACCAGACACTGAGTAACTGCACAAATTAATAAGCGTAATGCAAATAAACTTATTTTTCTTGTTCTCCAAAAGCGAAATATTTCCTGTTGTGCACACTAAACAAGTCAGTCCAAGACTAATGACATGGCAATTGGCTGCTAAAATATTCACTGCTAGTTAGTGGGGAGAAATGGTGCGCCTGCACGTAAGGTGTGTAAGGGAAACGAATGCAACATGATTTTAGTGATCAGTCATTAGTGAATGTTGTAATTCGTTAATAATTATGTATAAAAGGATATTGTAAAATTAAATTATAAATTTTTTATTAAAATGTTTCTTACATACTGTTTTATTTGGCTGGGCCGCAAAAATATTCGTTGTGGGTCGCAAGTTTGACATGCTTGCATTAGAGTCTGGAATACAGTGTGTACAACTCCATGTTATGTAATATTTAGCATTAAATGTGATTTTAAAATATATAAATTGCATGTTAATTTAAAACTTTCACTCCACTCTCATAGGATGTAATCCCTGTTCATTACTATCTAATATCTCCACCAACAAAGACGAAGAATGGCAGCAAAGATAAAGAAAAAGATTTAGAAAAAGAGAAAGATTTCAAAGAGGAGTTTACTGAAGCATTAAGAGATCTTAAAATTCAATGGATGACAAAGTAAGTTTTTAATGGATTTTAATCCTCTAAGAGTTTACTTGTATTTTCCCTTTTACAACATTATGTGTATATACTATATTAAAAACATGTTAGTAGTCAATAGTAGGATTACAAGTACTTTTAAATTTTCTTATATTTATTATAAAATTCTTGTGATAAGAATCTTTTAAATTTTTATGTTAATCTCTTATTCCAATTTACTCATAGAAGAGATTTTTATTTGAAGGTATAAAAAGAAAATAAAAGCATATAACAGACAGATCTAACAGGAAAGGCGGGGACAGAAAGAGTTTAACCAAAGAATTTAGATGTATATATGCATAACCTAAGGGTATAGACAATAGTGCAAAATAAAGGCCTGGGGTGGGGTGAGAGCCAGGTGGAGGGGTGAGGGATGGGAGATATCTATAATATTCCCAACAATAAAAAAGAAAAATCACTTTCCCCATTCTCCAAAGATAATCAGTGTGCTAGCGTTATTTACCTCCGTATTTATACATGTAGCAGTGTAAATAATATTGATGCACCCTCTTGCAATTTGGGACCCCTTAGGGGTTGTCCGGTTTCAGCCCGATCCCACAGGCCAGGCTAAAGGACCCCACTGGTGAACGAATTTGTGCACCGAACCTCTAGAGTGTGTGTGTGTGTGTGTGTGTGTGTGTGTGTATTTCAGAGAGAGGGGAACATCAGCTGCCTCTTGCAAGCCCCCTCCCTACCAGGGACCAAGCCTGCAACCTAGGCATGTACTCTGACTGGGAATCGAACCGTGACATCCTAGTTCAAGATCAGTGCTTAACCACAGAGCCACACCCAGCCAAGCAGATCTTTGATCCATTTTGAATTAATTTTTGTACATGGGGACACACTGTAATCTAGTTTCATTCTTTTGCATGGGGCTTTCCAATTTTCCCAGCATTATTTATTAAAGAGGCTTTCTTTACTCTATTGTGTGTTTTTGGCTCCTTTGTCAAAAATTATTTGCCCATATATATCTGGGCTCTCAGTTCTGTTCCATTGGTTTGTGTGTCTGTTTTTATGTTAATGATATGCTGTTTTGATTACCATAGCTCAGTAGCATAACTTGAAGTCAGGTAGTGTGATTCCTTTGCCTTCATTCTTTTTTTCTCAGTATTGCTTTGGCTATTCTGGGTCTTTTGTAGTTTCATACAAATGTGATGATTTTTTGTTCTATATCTGTAAAAAATGACATTGGGATTTTGATGGATTTACATTAAATCTCTATATGGCCATTTGAAATATGTTGAGCCCTAACCGGTTTTGCTCAGTGGATAGAGCATTGGTCTGTGGACTCAAGGGTCCCAAGTTCGATCCGGTCAAGGGCATGTACCTTTGTGGCAGGCACATCCCCAGTGTGGGGGTGTGCAGGAGGCAGCTGATTGATGTTTCTCTCTCATCGATGTTTCTGGCTCTCTATCTCTCTCCCTTCCTCTCTGTAAAAAAATCAATAAAATATATTTTAAAAAATAAAATATGTTGATTCTTCCCATCTTTGAACACGGAATATTTTCCATTTTATTGTGGCTTCTTCAATCTCTTTTAATAATGCTTTGTAGTTTTCAATGTATAGGTCTTTCATATCCTTTAAACTTATTCCTAGGTATTCTATTCTTTTTCGCTGCAGTTGCAAAAGGAATTATCTTTTTCATTTCTTTTTCTAAAGTTTCATTGTAAGTATATAGGAAAGCAGTGGTTTTTTTGTGCATTGATTTTGTATCCTGCAACTTAACTGTGTTTGTTTATATTGCTAATAGTTTTTTGGTGTAGTCTTTAGGGCTTTCTATATATAGAATCATGTCATCTGCATAAAGTGATACTTTTTCTTCTTCCTTCCCAATTTGGATGCCCTTTATTTCTTCCTCTTCCCTGATTACTCTAGCTAGGACTTCCAGAACTATGTTGAATAAGAATGGTGAGAGTGGACATCCTTATCTTATTCTTGATTTTAGAAGAAAAGTTTTCAGTTTTTTACCATTGAGTATGATATTGGCTGAGGGTTTGTCATATATTGAGGTACTTTCCTTCTATACCTACTGAGTGTTTTAATCATAATCATACTGTGTCTTATCCAGTCCTTTTTTTATATGTATTAATAAGATCATATGATTTTATCCTTTGTTTTCTTAATGTGGTATATTACACATTAATATTGGTATAATACACATTAAGATTTGATCAGTTTGGGTATGTTAAACCATCCTTGTGCCCCTGGAATGAATCCCACTTGATTATGACGTATTATTTCTTTATTCAATTTGCTAGCATTTTGTTTAGGATTTTTGCATCTTTATTCATTGATATTAGTCCATATTTTTCTTTCTTGTGTGTTATCCTTGCCAGGATAACCTATAGCCATTTTGTCTTTTGTTTTCTAATAGTTCTATATCTCTGTTGTTTCTTTTTCTTTGTGTTTCTCTCTGTTGTTTTTGTTTCATGGTATTCCACACTTCCTTCTTTTTAAGTTCTGTGTCTCAGTCTGGGTTTTTGTGTAGTTATTATGAGATTGATGAAAAAAATATATATTTGTGTGTGTGTGTGTGTGTGTGTGCGCGCGCACTGAGTGACCAGATTATGGCCAGATTATTATGACCACCTGACGTTTGTAGGCAAATTAGCTATAATTTCACACTGAAGTTGCTAGAGGGCCAGACCATTATAAGTAGAGAAGCAGGTTGTTTACCACGACAGTAGAAGTGATTTTTTTTCTGAAGATATGGGTAAACAATGTGATTTAACAGCCTTTGAACGTGGGATACACACACACACACACACATATGCGCACGCACACCAGATTATTATGATCACCCCATCAGTACTTTGGGCCACCTTTTGCCTTCAGTACTGCGGCGATGCTTCTTGACATTGGCTCCACGAGATGTTGAAAGGTGATGCAAGGAATCTGACTCCATGCCTGATGAATAGCACTGTCCATTTCTGTGAGATTTGATGGTTGTGGAACCAGCTACCTGATGGTTCTTTTAAGTTCGTCCTACAAATGCTCAATTGGATTAAGATCTGGTGATTGTGGAGGCCACCTCAGCAAGGTCAAGTTTCCCTCATGTTCTTGAAACCACTCCTGCACAATATGAGCACCGTGGCATGGCGCATTGTCTCGTTGGATGAAGCCATCTCCATTGGGATATGCCATCCACATGATAGGATGAACTTGATCAGCAATGATACCTATTCAGATGTTGTTCCACATGAATTAAAGGGCCCAAATCATGCCAGGAAAACATGCCCCAAACCATAACATGGCCCCCACCAGCTTGAAGGGTTGTACTCATGCATGTGGAGTGCATGCTTTCATGCTGTTTCTGCCAAATTCTCACTCTGCCATCTGTGTGATGCAACTGGAAAAGTGATTCATGAGACCACATGATTTTTTTCCAGTGCTCGACTGTTCGATCCTTGCGTTTCTGTGCGAATTAGAGACGTTTTATCTTGGTAACTGCAGACAGCAAAGATGTTTGAACAGATCTTCAGCTTCCATATCCCATACGATGCAGTGTACGGCTAATTTGCCTACAAATGTAAGGTGGTCATAATAATTTGGCCACTTGGTGTGTGTGTGTGTGTGTGTGTGTGTGTGTTAGTCCCTTTTCTTTTGAATGCATCTGATCTCCATCCTCCTTTGCAAATTCCAATCTTGACCCTCCTACTCTTTTATGTTTTTGTTGTCACAAATTATCGCGTTAATGCTGTAAGTTTGTTGGTGATGTGACTTCCTACTTTGAATAATTCTTATAATAGAGGTCTCCTGGTAATAAATTCCCTCAGTTTCTATATGTTTGGAAAAGTCTTTTTTTTTTTTTCCATACCTAAAGGTTAACTTTGATCGATATGTTATTCTTTCTAAGCTGCCTCTCCTACCTTGGTTATTCATGGTATTTGATGGATTTCTTCTTTGTCTAGGCATCTATATGAGTGGCACTTCTCTAGCAGATTACAATGAAGAGGTCTTGGTATTATTTTTGAGTAGGTCAAAACAATTCTATAATACCAGTTCTTGGGTTTGCAGATAATATGCTCCACAACCTGGCACCAAAAGTGAAGGGAGGTGAGCTCTGGGAGTCTACTGGGCTGTAGGGCTCTATAACTTTGTTTCTCTGTCTTGAACGCCGACCCTTGTCCTATGCTTTAGCCAGGTCTCTGGGCTCAGCTGCAGCTCATACTGTGCACTCCTGCAGGAATGCCCACTGAAACTCTTTTCCTCCTCCTGGTGGAAGGGAGTACCAGTTACAACCCAATTGCTCCTCTCTCTAGGCTGAGCCTCAGTATGAGCTCTTGGCTGCAGGCTATGTCTGTGGCTCATCCCAGCTTTTCTTCCTTCTTGCCTCCTCCATTCACTCCCATTTGCCCACCTTTGATGTTTCAATGTGTGGTTCTCTCAGTCATGTTTTTGTGTCGAGTAGGGAATTCTTAGTTGAGTTTCAGCACTTCAATTTGTTGAAACTTCAAGGGGAAAGACCAAGGGGCCTTCTCACACCAACAATCCTCTGAGGTCACTCTAAAATATCATCCTATTTAATAAAAGAGTAATATGCAAATTAGGCATCACTCCATCACAAAGATGGCCGCCCCCATGGCAACAAGATGGCAGTGCCCATAGTGATATCCTGTCTAATAAAAGTAATATGCAAATTAAGCATCACTCCATCACAAATATGGCTTCTCCCATGGCCACAAGATGGTCGCCCCCAGAGCTACAAGATGGCGGCACCTAGTCCATCTCAGCCCCACCACTGAAGTGGTCAGGCCTGTTAGCCAGGCCAGGTGGCGAGGGAAGCGGGGACCCGAGAGGCAGAACAGGCGATCAGAAGGGTCTGGGGGTCCCCTGCCCAGGCCAGAGGCCTTCTCCAGATGCCTCAGGCATGGGCAAGGGCGGATCCAGTGATCAGAGGGAGCAGGGTCAGAGCAGGTGATCAGAGGGAGCCCTACCCAGGCATAAAGCCTGGGCCAGAGGCCTCAGGCCTGGGAAGGGGCAAGGCCAGAGATCGCAGGGGCCTGGGCAGGGGCACAGCTGGTGATCAGAGGGACAGGTGCAGAGCCTGCAATCGCAGGGGTCTGGTACCGGCAGAGCCGGCAATGCAGGGGTCTGGGCACCAGCAGAGCTGGTGATGGCAGGAGTCTGAGGGTCTCCTGCCCAGGCCTGACGCCTTGGCCAGAGGCTGTAGTGGGGCAGGGGTGGAACCTGCAATTGAAGGGGCCTAGGGGTCCTCTGCCTAGGCTTGCAGCCTTGGCCAGAGGCTGCCAGTGGGGCAAGGGCAGAGCTGGCGATGGCAGGGGGCAGGATCAGAGCCTGGTGATCACAGAGGCCAGGGCTCTGTGAAGCTGGCGATTGAGGGGCTTGAGGGTCTTCTGCCCAGGATTGCAGCCTCAGGCAGATGTTACAGGCCTGGGCAGGGATGGAGCTGGGATTGGAGGGGCAGGGGTGGAGCCCTTGATGGGAGTGAACTACAGAGGAAACACCTTTTCTTAATGCTCATTGGCTAAGCTCCCTGTATGCCACTGGTAATATTTTTAGTAATTTGGGTAATAAGAATCCAAAAAGACGATCTAGGGTTTTTCTACCACATTCCTAGAGAAAAAAAATGAAGGTCCACTGCTGGAGGGCTAAGAAATGTCATATCCTGCCCGAGCCGGTTTGGCTCAGTGCATAATGCCTCAGCCTGCTGACTGCAGGTCTGGGTCCAATTCTGACCAAGGGCATGTACCTAGGTTGCAGGCTCCTCCCTGGCCGGGCCCAGGTCAGGGCTCATGCAAGAGGCAACCAATCAGAGTGTTCTTCTCACTTGGATGTTTCTCTCTGTTTTTACCTTCTCTTCCACATTCTCTAAAAATCAATGGAAACATATCCTAGACACATCTTGAAAACACCTAAAGAAAGTTGTCATTTTTTCATGGTGAAGGGACTGGAGTCCATGTTGATGAAAACACCTTGGTGGCTTGTGGTGACTGGCAGTGGCTGCTGGAGTGGGGTGATGGGGCTGGTGGCTTCCCCTGATTAGTCTGGTCACCTCCCACAAAGAGATGCCAGACTGCGGCTTACAACCGATTCCCAAGGGGAGCAGGGAGCAGGCCTAAGCCATCAGTAGGACATCCCCTGAGGGTTCCCAATATGTGAGAGGGGGCAGGCTGGGCTGAGGACACCTCCCCTCCCCCATGCACTAATTTCATGCACCGGACCTCTAGTTTTTAATAACAATGTAGTATATAGTCTTATAGATGAAATATAACCTATTTAAATAGTGTACTTGACACATATAGTTATAGTTTTTCTTTGTAGTACTGTGATTTTCTTTTTGTTGGTTGGTTGGGTTTTTTTGTTGATTCTCACCTGAGGATAGTTTTTCCATTGATTGATTTTTTGAGAGAGTAGAAGGGAGAGGGTGAGAGAGAAAGAATGATGTGAGAGAGACACATAGATTGGTTGTCTCCTGAACCTACTCCGACTGGGGCTAGGGATAGAGCCTGCAATCCAAGTATGCACTGAGAATTGAACCCATGACCCTTCAATGCATAGGCTGATGCTCTGACTATTGAGTAACACTGGCCAGGACTGTGATGGATATTTTTATACATATAGATTTATTTTTAAATTTCCATTAGATACCATATTAAAGTACAATTATTGAATTAGAAATTAATTTTAAAAATCATCTTATATTTTACCAAATTGCTTTGTAGAGAATATAACAATGTATAATTCATCCAGTAATATATGATGGGGCTCCTTGTACCTTTGCCAGTGGTGAGTTGTGTAATCTTAACTAATAAAAGTGAAATATTAAAATTAACATTAATTAGTGTTTCTTCAGGACACTTAAGACACGTCCACCAGCCAATCAGAGTGGCTGTATGCAAATTAACCTAGCCAAGATGGCGGAGGCCGCAGCCCCGGTGTGCGGCTTCTCCTGGGCTGCAGCCTCCACCATCTTGGGAGCCTCCATCCTGGGAAGGCAATCCGGTGCCCAGAGCCAGCCGATGCCTTCCCAGGCGGAAGCCTTGGGGGGCAAGACCAGCCGGCCGGCCCCGAAGCCCCCTCCTGGGAGGCTGTGGGGTGTGGGCTGCCCAGGTGGGGGCCTCGGGCGGTGGGACCAGCCGGCTGGCTGCCGAGGCCCCTTCCTGGGAGGCTGTGAGGCGTGAGGTGGCCAGCGCCACCCCATCGGCTGCCCAGGTGGGGGCCTGGGGCAGCAGGACCAGCCTGCTGGCCCCCAGCTGGCCGCTGAGACCCCCTCCTGGGAGGCTTTGGGGTGTGTGTGGGGGGGGAGTCCAGGGGGTGGCCAGCGCCGCCCTATCGCTTCCCAGGCTGATGGCCCAAAGGGTCAGTGGGAGCTGTGGCCAGCCTGAAAACTGCCCCCAGACCCTCACCCCGGCTTGCCACACCCCCTGGGGTGAGGGTCTCCACTGGGAGCTTGGCCAGCCTGCAAATAGACATTGGCCCCTCACCCAGGCTGGCCAGGCACATCAGCAGGTGGACATCCCCAGAGGGGTCTCAGACTGGGAGAGGGCACAGGCCGGGCTGAGGGACCCCCTGCCCCCACCCAGTGCACAAATTTTTGTGCACTGGGCCCCTAGTTAAAAATAAAGCCTTGCTACTATAGGGTGCAAAGAGAAAAGGCCATTATTGCATTTCTGTAGTAGTTGTTAAATTTGAGCTTTTTAAATGTTATTACTTCATTCTTTGTATAGCTTTTCTCAGTGGAACCATGCTCTTTGCCTGTTTTTCTATTGGCACATCAGATTTTTCTTTTAACATAGAGTATATTAATGCTCTATTGTACTTGTCACAGAATTTTTCCCCAGCTTATCATTTGACTTTTAGCTTACATTTTACATAGGAATGTATTCTAAGTAATAAAATTGATTGCTTTTTCCATTTGTGATATGCAGTATTTCTTTTACCACTGATTTTCTGTTGGGAGTCCTCATGGCTGATTATGTATAAGGTCTTATAGAGAACAGACATCAGATTATGAAAATGATTCCCATTATAACGTCAGTCCACATTCAAAAGTATCTTTCCATTTAAAACTAGATTGTATCTATCAGAAATAAAAGTCTTTAGGTTAGTCTCTGGCTGATTGTAGGATGTTACAGACAGTTGAAAATACGATGTAAATCATTCAAAAGTGAGATTGACTTCTGACATGATAGTGATGGAGACATTTTATGCCAGGCTGGTTCTCCTCAGCTCCAAATCACAGGAATTTCTTCCTGGGAGGAGCAGGATTTTGACATTGCTCATATAGCCCAGCTGCCTATTGTTGAGGCTAATTTTCAGGCAAATATGGTTAAGAAGTGCGAGCTCTTTTTGTCTGCTCAGCTGCTACTTTTCTGCCTTGGGTGTGGCACTGCTGAAGTTTCTGTCATCTCACCCCAGCTCAGGATGCAGTGGTTCCATTTCAGGCAAGTCAAACTGAGAAGACTATAGGCTACTGCTTCCCACTCCATGTAATCAGGAAGAACTGGCCTCGTTTTATTCAATTTCCCTATCTGGGAACATGGAATGTCTCTTTATTCAATCAAGACTTTCTCGATCTTTATTTTTTCTTACTATTTTTGAATGTTTTTCCCCCCTCTCTTTAAAAAAAAAATATATTGTTGGTGTTGTCATTTGTCATTAATATTTTTTAAAAATATATTTTTATTGATTTCAGAGAGAAAGGTCGAGGGGGAGAGAGAGACAGAAACTGCCACATGCTCCCCATTGGTGATGGAGCCCACAACCCAGGCATGTCGGGAATAGAACTGCAACCCCCTGGTTCACAGGTCACTGCTCAATGGTTGAACCACACTGGTCCAGCTTTTTCCTCTATTTGGGAAAGCTGTTGATGTTTATTTTTATCTTCCATCCTATTGAACTCTTAATTGAAATGATTTTCTTTAAAAAAAAAATATATATATATATATATATATATATATATTTTAGTGATCTTTTTACAGAGAGGAAAGGAGAGGGATAGAGAGTTAGAAACATCGATGAGAGAGAAGCATTGATCAGCTGCCTCCTGCACACCTCCTACTGGGATGTGCCCGCAACCAAGTACATGCCCTTGACCAGAAACGAACCCGGGACCTTTCAGTCCGCAGGCCAACACTCTATCCACTGAGCCAAACCAGTTAAGGCTTCATTTTTTATTTCATTGATTTTCTAGGTAAGCATATTTATACCACCTGCAAATAATGATAATCCTTGTCATTAGGTATACTTATATTTCAAATTGAAGCCTTATGTTATTGACTAGAACTTTAAAACAATGTTAAAAAAATAGGAAATATGGAAATTTTCTTTCTAAAAGAAATGAAATAATGATTTTTCTTCCTTTTGTATATAGGCTGGATTCTGGTGACATTTATAATGAATTGAAAGAAACATATCCTAATTATCTTCCTCTGTATGTTGCACGACTTCATCAGTTGGATGCTGAAAAGGTTGGGCCTGTTCATTTTTAATATGAGTATCTTATTTTGTTTGTAATATTAAATAAGGTTTGTGTTTTGAATTAAAAGACAAACTTAACATTTGTCTTTCATTCTTGCTGACTGAAAATGTGTTTCCTCAAGTTGACTGTTCCATTAAGCTGTTTTCATTTAAGCTAAGTAAAGAACCTGGCCATTACTGTAAGTTTAGGATTCTTGCTCTTTGATCACTGTGAGTAGTAGTAGTAGTTAAGATACTCTAAGGATTGCTTTTCTGGCCTTAACCTACAGAGGAAGGAACAGAAGGCAGTGGTCCAAGCGTACTGCAAATCCTAATATCTTCAGCAAAAGAAGCACTCCTTGCTTTGCATTAAGTTTGTTTACAGTTCTTGCTTTTAAGAAATAGCTATAATTTAATACTTTATTAACACGGCTAGCTCTCATTAGTAATCATAGTAGTAAGAATAAGCTAGCCATACTCATTTAAAAATTATCAAGAGTTTAGAGTGAACTGGAAAGTATTGAAAGGAGACCTGTAAAAGAATTGAACAGGAGAGAAACAGATTGCTGAGAATGCCATGAATAATTGTACTCTTGTTTCATCAGCTAGTGCTTTTTTTACTTCTGTTTTATGTGACAGGTGGCATGGGACTGAGGTAAATAGCCAATCTCTAAAATATTTTCTTAAGATATCCAGAAAAGGAGTTGCCTTTGTAGAAAACACTTCACATTTTTATGAAATTTATCTTGCTTATTCTCACCATTTAAGGCCAGTGGGGAGTGTAAATTAGTTATTTTCTTGTCTAAGCTCAGCTTTTGAAGAGATGCTGACAGAAAGATCTTGGTGGGAGTGCAGAGCACCCTGGGCTGCAGGTGGACTATATAGTCCCCTCACACTGGAGTTGAGACAACAGACATGAAAATGCTTCAATGTACTCATTGATACATACTTTTTCTTTTTTTCTTCCTTCCTTTTACCTTTCTTTCCTCTCCAGGAACGAATGAAAAGACTTAATGAAATTGTTGAAGCTGCAGATGCTGTTATTTCTCATATAGATCAAACGGCCCTAGCAGTTTATATTGCTATGAAGACTGACCCCAGGCCCGATGCAGCTACTATAAAAAAGTACCTAACCAGTAAATAATCTTTCTTGCATCTCATTTCTTAATTACCTTTTTAAAAATAAGGATTGATATTATTGAGAATATTTTTCTTTCTTGGTATTTGTTATATCCTTATAACTAATGAATTGTCAAGATTAAATACTCCTTCTTAGATACTTTGTAATAATTTTCTTTAATCATTTTAAGATGAAGCATAAGAAAAGAAGTTTGCTTTCTTTACCATTAGCTGCAGTCCTGCTAGAGATTTGTTACATCAGAAGAAGATAAAAATACCTGTCCTGGAGCAAGGCAGTGTACCTTAATGATTAAGAGTAGGGATTCCAGAAAAAGACTAAGTAGCTTAGAATCCTAGATCTGCCACTTTCTAATTGTAGGACCTTGAACAAATGCTTAATCTCTTTGTGCCTTAGTTTTCCCCTTTGCAAAATGGGGGTAATTAATAGTATCTTACTCATAGAATTGTTTTGAGTATAAAATAGTAAAAAGAGTTCCTGGCACATTCAGAGTAAGCATTATATTTATTTTCTGATGGCATTCTTTTTCAACCAAGTCCAGCTGTTCAACCCATTTAACCTGTGTAAAAATAGGGGCTCATTGGATGTTTATTAGAAACTAGTGGCCCAGTGCACGAAATTCATGCACATTAAAAGGGGATTAATTAGAGGAAATATTTTAATATTGCTATTTGCCCTTTCTCTATAATAGAAGTGTCAGAGATTAAAGAAAATCAGTAAAACGTATATGAAAATCTTCCTCCTGTCAGAGTCTGGGGTGCACCACAGAACCCAGAGTCAAGTCTTCAACTACTCA
>PVJC01042694.1:0-14826 GCA_004026665.1 Murina feae
GGTCCATCACGGACCGAAACATCATGTGGCACACGACTGTCTTTTCACAAATGACTCTGGATAGGCAACAAGTACTCAAAGCACCAAGTCAAAAAGGGTAAAGATATGAAGTACAAGGTGAGTCTTGCCCTCTCCCTGCCCCCAGCAGTTCTCCCTGGAGGAAAGGCACTCGTGTGCATGCACTGCCAATGGGGAGCGCACACTGGCAGAACCTTCTTGTGGACAATGTAGCAACAGCCACCAAACAGGGAACCGAGCATAACCACGGTGCTGCGGTCTGAGAGTCTGGGAGGTGCTGAGTCCTGAGGGCAGAGCCTTCAGAAACGGGACCAGTGCTCTTGTAAGAGAACCCCAGACCCCTCCACCAGGCGAGGACACTGTGCTGGCACCTGACCCTGGACTTCCAGTCTCCTGACTGCGAAGAACAGACTTTGCTGTTAGGACGCCCAGTCCATGGGGTTTGCTGAGCAGCCCCAATAGGCAACGACGTGTGCTCTTATTCTTAGGGATTTCAAAATACACACAGAGAGCTTTTCAAGGCCCCTGGGAGACAGAGAACATGGACAGTGGGAACACTAAACGCCCCTGACTTACACACAAGCACCAGTCCCTAACTCAGTAAAGATTTTATTGGCTTGTGAGAAACAGCAAAAGGATGGACACAACCCTCAACTCTCCCCAAGCCACTCCTGACAGACGTGCGGCTGAACAGCCAGCAATGGGGACACAGCAGAAACAAATGCTCCGTGTTCTCCAAAAGCGATCATCAGCCCTGAGTAACTGAGGTCTGTCTGCGCAGTAGATGTCCATCATGCCTCACTGTCCCCCCTGCTCAGCCCTCTCAGTATGTTGTGTGAAATGGGTTGGACAGAGGAAGTCTCTCCACAAATGGCTCACAGTGGGGGGAGGTGGGGAGATGGAGCTTCAACAGGGACTTAAAATGAATTAAATGGTCCAAACAGAGAGAAGAGAGATCATTGGAAAGATGTGCAGTGCTTGGCCAGAGCAGACATCTCTGATACCTCTTCAGAGACTCTTTATGTTATTTTTATCCCCATAACAAATCAAACTGATTCACTACACGTGCAGAAGGCATTTCACAATCATACAAGTGTCCCTACATGGCAACTGAAGTGAAACGAATCAAAGCTTTTCACCTCACAGAGTCACCACCCACACTTTTCTCACTGAGCAGAGCTGCCGAAGGGGTCCCGAAGCCAGCCGCCCCACCTCGACCCTCTGAAGACATGACATGTGCATGGTCAGCCCAGCGACAACTTCCACACACTGTCTACATATCTTACCTTAAATATATACAAAGCAAGAGGCCCTCGGCCTAGCCTGTGCCCTCTCGCCATCCGGGACCCCTCAGGGGATATCCGGTAGCTGGTTTCAGCCCAATCCCCACAGGCCTGATCCAGACAAGAGGGAGCCTGATCCTGTGCGTTGAGCATCTGTCCTCTGGTGGTCAGTGCACACCATAGCAACCGGTCACTCAGTTGACCAGTCACTTAGGCTTTTATATATAAGAGGTATTACTGTGTGTGTGTATGTGTGTGTGTGTCAAGAAGGAGTGGCAGTCCAGCCACAGGACAGAATGCTGAGAAAGTAGTTACCTGCACATCTAAGACCTGCTTCCTCTAACACAGAACAGCTATATACCTTCAAGACCCCCAAGTTTAGGGGAAGAGATTAACATTGTTCTCTTAATGTTACTCTTTATATCTGGATTCATCTCTTTTACGTTTAAATGCAATTATCAAAGTAGACAAAATTTATTTTATAGATATCATAGCATCTGAAAATATTTTGTCTTCTCCTTAAGCTATGTATTTTATTAACTGTTACTTTAAAGAAGGACTCCTAAATGTATAAATTTTTGGAATGCAATCAATTACAACCCAACGATGAGCAGTGGCAGGATGACTGACAATTTGGGGCGGTTTGTTATGCAGCAATAGTCAACAGATACAAAGGTACTCACTGCTGTGCTACTTGCTCCAACAGGGAAGTGGAAGCCACCCGAGTGGTGGCAGGAAGTGAAGTACGTTAGAACACGTTTCCTTGCAGGAATACTGTATTTTCTGGCGTATAAGATTACTTTTTAACCCAGGAAAAATCTTCTCAAAAGTCTGGGGTCATCTTATACTCCGGGTGTCGTCTTATAGGGCAGGTGCTGCAACTTCTGAGCCAGACTGGAAAATCTGCGGTTACCGCATACGGTGCAGGGAGCTCAAAAACGGCCGCACTCCACTCATTTCAATGGAGTCGGACGGAGACCCCACGTGTCTCCAGTCAGCTCCTTTTTTGTGCCATATATACGGTCTCTGTCCGGACTTTTTAACCCAGGAAAATCTTCTCAAAAGTTGGGGGCCATCTTATACGCCGGAAAATACAGTACTTCATGGCCCTGAAGCTGTTCCTGTGAAGTTGGCCCAGAATCATGCCGACCAGGAAGTGGCATCACTGGATCCCACGGCAGTTGTATTTGTAATCTGGGGGGTGGAGAGGAAACCAGACTGTTGTCCATAGCAGCTGCACCACTGAACAGCCAGCTGCATACAAGGGTTCAAGCTTCTCCACATCCTCATCTACATTTTCATTGGTTTGTTTTTGATAATGACCATCCTAATGGCTTTAACCTAGTGTTTTGATTTGCATTCCTGATAATTAATGCTTGTTGAGCATCTTTGCATGTACCTGTTGGCCATCTGTATGTCTTCTTTGGAAAAATGCCTACTCAGACCCCCTGCTCAGTTTTCAACTGGATTGGTTGCATTTTGCTATTGCGTTATAGGAATTCTTTACCTATTTGGATATCAGTCCCTTATCAGATATATGATTTGCAAGTATCTTCTATTCAGTAGGCTGCCTTTCATTTTGTGGATGATTTCCATTTTTGTGCAGAGCTTTTTAGTTTCATAGTCTTACTTACTTTTTTTAAATTAACTTATTTATTTAATATATTTTCATTGGTTTCAGAGAGGAAGGGAGAAGGAGAGATAGAAACATCAGTGATGACCAAGAATCATTGTTTGGCTGCTTCCTGCATGCCCACCATGGGGATGGAGCCTGCAACCCGAGCATGTGCCCTGACCAGGAACCAAACCTGGTTCGTAGGTTGACACTCAACCACTGAGCCACACCAGCCAAGCCATAGTCCTACTTAATTATTCTCACTTTTGTTCCTTTTGTTTTTTGTGTCAGACTCATAAAAAAAAAATCAACGCCAAGTCCTATGTCAAGAAGTTTACTGCCTATGTTTCCTTCTAGGAGTTTTATGATTTCAGGTCTTATGTTCAAGTCTTTAATCCATTTTGAATTAATTTGTGTGTATGGTGTAAGACAGTGGTCCAATTTCATTCTTTTGCATGAGGCTCTCAAATTTTCCCAGCACCATATATTGAAGACAACGTCCTTCCCCCACTGTTTATCCTCCACTCCCGTCTTAAGTGAATTGACCATAGATGCATGGGTTTATGTCTGGGCTCTCTACTGTTTCACTGATAGATGTGCCTGCTTTTACGTCAGTGCCATAATGTTTAATTACGATCGCTCTGTAGCAAAGTTTGAAATCATGGGGTATGATGTCTTCAGCTTTGTGCTTTTTTCTCAAGATCGCTTTAGCTATTTGGGTTTTTGTGTGGTACTATACAAATTCTAGGGTTTTTGCTCTATTTCTTTGAAAAAAAATACCATTGAGATCTTGACAGGGATTGCATTAGAATCTACAGGTTGCTGTGGGTGTCATGGACATCTTAACAATACTGATTCCTCCAATCCATGCACATGGAATAACTTTCCATTTACATGTGTCGTGTCCACGTTCTCTCATTAATGTCTTGGAAGTCACTTCCTTGGGTAGGTTTATTCTTAGGTGTTTTATCAGTTTTCATGCAACTATAAATTGGGTTGCTTTATTTCTCTTTTAGTTCGATTTTAGCGTATAGAAACACATCAGATCACTGAGGTCTGACTTTGTATCCTTCAACTTTACTAAATTCATGTGTTAGTTTCAACAGTTCTGATGGAATCTTCAGGGTTTTCTATATACGACATAATGCAAATAGTTTTACTTCTTTTCATTTCAGATGCCTTTTATTTCTTTGTCTTACCTAACTGCTCTGGCTATGTTGAATTAAAAGGGTGAGAGTAAGCATCCTTTCCTTGTTCCAAATCTTAGAGGAAACGCTTCCAGCTTCAGACCTTTGAGTATGGTGTTAGATGTGGCCTTGACATAGATGACCTTTCTTATGTAGAGGTCCATTCCTTCTCCGCCCACATTGTTGAAAGTGGTTTTGTGTTTTTTTATCATAAATGGATGTTGAATTTTGTCAAATGCTCTTCCTTTGCGTATCAGGACGACGATGTGACTTTCGCCCTTCACTTTGTGTGTGTGTGCGCCACACTGACTGACCTGTAGATGGGGAAGCACCCTTGCATCCCTCGGTCACGATGGGTGATTGTATTATTTGATGTATTACTGACGTTGGTTTGCTCATCTTTTGTTGAAGATTTGTGCACCTATGTTCCCTGGGGAGACTGGCCTATAATTTCCTTTTCTTGTGTTGTCCTTGTCTGGTTTGATAGGAGGATCCTGGCCTCATAAAATGAATTTGGAGGAGTTCCCTGCTATTCTATTATTTGGGAGGGTTTGAAAGGATTTATATTAATTCCTCTTCACGTGTTGGTAAAATTTACCAGTGAGGCTGTCTGGTTCTGGAATTCTGTTTTTGGGGACATTTTTTTTTTGTTTTTATTACTAATTCAATCTCCTTACTAATAATCATCTTGTTCAGATTTTCTATCTCATCATGATTCACTCTTGGTAGGTTGTAAGTTTCTAGGAATGTATCTACTTCTTCTGTGTTATTGAATTTGTGGTGTGTAATTTCTCACGGTAGTTTCATAACCTTCCTATTTTTGAGTGTTAGTTTTGTGCTATCAGCTCACTGTCATTTCTCATCTTCCTCGCGTCCTCTCTCTGTGCTCTTTTTGAATGTTCAGCAGACTGGAGCCCACACAGAAAAGCAGGTGGGGCTGACGCATGCCAGTGGGTGCACACTGACTGGGCGTCTAAGAATTCTAGAGCTGTTTCGGCGCCTGTCCACTCCTGCACCTATTTTTTTTTTAATGTGTCATTAATTTTGCAACCTACTTGTTACTTTTCCAATAAACGGCTCTATTTGCTTAATTTTGCCAGTTTATTTTGTTACTTTCACCTATACTTGCATCCACACCTTTCCATATTTTGGAATATTATATTAAATATTTTATTATGTTAAACACAGACTTGACGGCATGAGATTTTTGAGTGAAATGTCTTGATTTTTTTCTGGCCTTTGGTATATATGCCTTTCCATGTCATTACAGAGGGCGAAGTAAACAAAAAAATTCTTCCTACTCCTTCAGCCACATAAACATTCTGCTTCCTGCAAGAAAAAGCAGAAGTCATTGGGACTTCTTTTTTACAAGGTAGGCCTGCAGGACAAGAAAGGCAACCACTTTTCCCTTCAGATGCCCTTCCGTGGTCATGAGCAGCTACGGAGAGTGCAGTGATGAAGAACCGTGCGAGGTCCTTTAGTAAAGATCACTTGCCAACCATCAAGTTCAGACAGAGCTTTATAGATAGCAAGGACAGCCTGTGGCTGTGCGGGAGAGGCGGGAAGGGGTCTGCAAAGCAGAGGCGAGAGCAGAAGGGAGACGGAGAGAATGAGACGTGATGGAAGTGGCAGGCTTTGGTTATCAACTGGTTCATCGCTTGAGGGTGACTCTTTCTCTGCTCTGGAGGTCCAGTTACCAACAATAAATACAGCTGTGAATTTTAATAACATTTGTTTAAAATCTATTCTAATCCAGTTCCTCATTTAGGTTTGTCTGGGAATTTTTGTTAACTGTGACAAATGCATTCCTATGCCTCAGAGTTGCTGGAAAATACAGCCAGGCTGGGTCTGACCCTGGCCATCTTATTATTTCTCTGTAGCTTTGCCCTTCCAGAAATAAGACTAAACAGTTCATCTCTGCACTGTTGAGACTTCTTACTTTCAGAAGATTTGAATTACATATTATTCATGGTCCAGGGGTAATTTTTATGGTGTGGGAGTTTTAACATACTTATTAATTAAGAACACAGCAAATGAAATGAAAAACATATTTGTGACTTTCCATGAGGTTCAGGGCAACCACATTCTAAAATCATTAGAATGATACTTGGTTTAGAGTTGTATCTCTTTCATATTTTTAAGGCAAAACTCTTTAATTTACTTGGAGAGAAAAATACATGTTATTTTCTCTGTAGGCTTTGAGGTTCATGTTTCTTTCCTGTATAGATTTAGCTAAAGGTTTGATACACTCAAATTTTTAAGGGACAAGAAAAATATGGCACTTGCAAGTTTTTATACTTGGATTTATTTACAAAATGGTTTGATATTTTGTATTATATTATTTCTATTGAATCAAATTTGAAAAACAAAGAATCATCACTATTTATTAACTCACTATTCATTCTTTCAAATAAAACATTTATTGAGCTAGGCAGTGAATAAAGAGGAGAATGTGAGAAATCTGCTCTTACAGTAAAGAACAGCATTCTATCTATCTATCTATCTATCTATCTATCTATCTATCTATCACCCTAATATGCAAATAGACGAAACGGTAGAACTGAACCACTGGTCACTATGACGTGTGCTGACTAACGGGGGGTGCGTAGAACATGGCGGGTGCTGGCTGTGGCGGGGTGGTAGAGCAGGTGATCGGGGGCACCAGACCAAGGCGGGGCACCGGTCACTGTCATTGGGGCGAGCCTCTGGTGGTTACTGAAAATTCTTTGCTCTCACGTGCCATGGTCCTGCCCAGTGCTCACGCCTGCCGCCCCAGAGCCGCTGCCAGTGCCCACACCAGTCCCGATAGCTCAGTGCTGTCAGCAGGTGCGAGCAGAGGGCTTCTCCACCTCCCCCTGCTCCTGAGGGGGAACCAGGGCAGCAACCTCCGCTCACACCCGCTGCTGGTGCCGGCCCCAACCGCTCCACACCGTCAGCGGGTGCAAGCAGCGGTGGCAATGCAGGGCTGTCAGCAGAGAGGGGACCAGGGGCACGGAGGATGGGCCGAGACCCGCCCCTGTGCCCACCGCAGCCTCGCGCTCACAGTTCCTTTCAAGGTGCACGAATTTGTGCACTGGGCCCCTAGTAACAATATGAAATGTATTACAAGCCCGATGGTGGTAGATGTTACGAAAAGGAATGAAGCAGGGCAGGGGACAGGACAACAGAGGTGACTATGGCTTTTACCCTGCTCCACAGGACCTGACTCGCTGGGCTCATCATCTCCTTGTAGAGACCGACCTAATCAGGGGTCATGCCAGTAACCCTAGAGGCAGGTCCCTTGGAGAACCCCCGCACCGAGCACTCAGTGTGTACCCACACCTGTCAGAAAAGACAGCTCTTCGTGTCTGGCCTGATGACGAATGAGCTGCCTGCCCCCAATGTTGTTCACTGTCTGCACATTATGCAGCACGAGAGCCCCTAGGCAAGGGTGACTTCCCGAGGTCCCGAGGTCCCTCCCTGCCAGGCGTGCTGTGCGGGGAGAAGTGCCCGTGCACGTGTATCTGGATCTCTGACGCATTTCCCACAGAGACGATACTGAGCACAAGGATAAATACCGTCAAGGTTACTCGTTAGGTAGCTGAGAGGCAAGTGATCGGAAGAGTAGAGAACAGCACTGTCTCCAACTCCAGGACAGCACACAGCGAGCGAGCTACACTGAGCAACCGGGTTTCTTGGGTGAAGGACGGCACTAGGAACTGCATTCACCGAGAGGAAAACAGAAAGAGGCGCCCGAGGGCCCGCGGAGGCTGCGGGCGTGCCTGTGAAGATGTAATTTCCCTTTATTTCAGGGAAGCCATGTCATTTAGCATCGCTCATATTTAAGTCATAATTAGAGCTGATTTCGCCCTCTCACAAACCTAATTAAGAGGAACCGGGAGGGTAAGACTTTTCTTAGATTTGGAAGTGATCAAAGTAGCAGGGGGAGACGCTTATTTGAAAGAACGTTACATTATAGCTCCATAGAGATAACAAACACAGCGAGAGTCGAGCTCCACGGCCAGCAGCAGGAAGATGGGAGAGGAGTGCAGACCCGAAGCACTGGTGCCCCCAGGGGAGCTTCTGAAGCGCATTAATCAGTGGAGAGCAGACAGGGAGCACTAATCACGGGACTGTGGGAGCCTGTGGGAGCCAATCGGTTTGTCTATAAGCTTTTCAACCAAAATGTGAGAGCAGCATCTCTAGGTGGTAGAATAACTGGTATTAAAAAATTTTTTTTCTTTATATTTTTTTTATTTTTGAAATATGCAGCATTGATTTTTATAATTTAAAGGTATTCCTCAGAGTATGAGTTGCCTAACAGGCAAAGTAAGTAAGAGCTTTTAGGGTACCTGTGTTAGACAGATTTTAAAGAAGGCATCTGCGGAGCCCCGGCAGGGGAGCTCAGTTGGTTAGGGCGTTCCCCAAGACGCCAAGGTGCAGGGTCAATCTCCGGTCGGAACACATGTAGGAATCAACCAAGGAACGCACAAATAAGAGGAACAAGCGACGTCTCTGTCTCTGTCTCCCCCCCTCCCTTCCTTCCACTCTTCCTCTAAAATCAATCAATAAGCTAAGAAGAACGTATGTGGGAAATAATATGCCTAAGAGAGAAGCAACTGAGAAAGACCCGCGTCTGCCTTACTCTTCCCTCGGTGACGGACACAGCGCGATGCCCAGACGCTGTGGCTGGCATCTCCCGGGCGCCCAGAGCTCCCGGGTGACCCCCCCTCTGCTCAGCTGCCTGGGCAGGTCCTATTTTCCTATCTGGTACTTTTCTTCTAAGCAGCAGTACCACCTGGGTAACCTCCACAACTGCATCTCGAGTGTTTCTGCCTCTCCTCCTGGTACCCGGACAGCGCCTGCACCTCCTCTGCACAGGCAACAAGCCCCTCTCGTATCTGCCACCATCTTCAGCTGGCAGGCAGGGCCCTTGCCAAGGGTGAAACCTGGACTGGGATCAAAAAAGGGTTTGAATCATCCCAGAAAGGAGACGGTGGAGGAAGAAGGCCTGTAAAAGTTGCCCAGAATTCCAGAGTAGAACAGAGTGTTCCAGTAGCTGCCCGCCCCTCCCGCTACCCAGTGCTCCCGGAACCCGCACCCCCATCTGGGCTGTGCTCCTGCCTCGCAGCAAACACGTCCACTGGCGCTCGCACCGCCAATGAGCGCCACTAAATTGCAGGAATCATAGGATAATTGTCTTTTCCTTGTATTTGAAGTTTCCGCAAATGAGCCTTAAGGAGCGGCAAACTTTATTTAATCATGTTGGTGGTTTCTAAAAAATGTCAGACTCAGACTCGATAGATTGCTTTGGTCAAAACACTACACAGAAACATGGCTTCCCCTGTAATCTCTCTCATCCTCTCTCTAAACCGGAAGGAAAGGCACCACAATAGTGAACACCAGCTCCAGTGAGGACGCGAGTTCCCACGCCCAGTCCCTCCTGGTGCCCTGGTCTCAGCGCACAGAGCACGTGTGTCCGTGTGGGGCCGGGCAGACCACCGGCTGCGGCCACAGGCTGCCTCCTTTTCTGGCCCCGGTGGTGGAATTCTCACATCGGTTGCCATGGATCTGAAACGCTGTGGAACCAGGAAAGGCAATTTGCAGAACCCAAACCAGAAGAGCAACCTTGCAACTTTGCGCCACAGAGGCACGGGAGCCGCCTTGTCCCAGAGGACACAGCATGGGGCGCCACCATCAGATGCCGCAGGTCGTGAAATGCAGACTAGAGAGAGGCAGGTGGGCGGCCTCTCCTCGCCAGGGCTGCCACGGGCTGCATTGGAATGTTCACTCTACACTGCCCTCAGGGTTCCCCATGCTTCCACTCACTGAAGATGGACTGTTCATGTTAGTGGCAAAACAATGTTCTATTTGTATAGCTGTATTATCACAAATGTGGAGTCTCAAAAACTTGAGTTTTGTGTATCTTTAGTGCGGCCAGCATCCAACAAGTGGTGTTTCCTACTTCAATCCCTGTGCGACAATGCGGGGCCAGCTCACACGGAAACTCTGGGCTGAGTCGGCGACGTGCAAAGGCCCTGTGGCAGATGGCAGGACCACTCATGCGGGAACAGAGGCTCAGCATCCAGGCTTCGCTGCCTTGCTCTGCACGCTCACTGTCTCTCCCCTGCAGAGCAGGGGCCCTCACCTCCTACCACACAGAACAGATCCGTGTAGGGTGGGAAGCAGCCGCCCAGCCAGCTCCCAGTGTCAGAGCCTCCCTCTCCTGCCCTCGGCTGGACGTTCCCCGGCGAGTGCTCTATCGCCCAGTCCCCAGCACAGGGTGGAGAGTCAGTGCCTAGCTCAGGGCCTCGGAGAGGGGCAGTGAGTGGAGCCACTTGAGGCCTGGCCCACGGTGGTGGTTAGCACGTCACCAAGGGGCCCTTGAGACAGGGTGTGTGAGCCTGCACTCCTGAGAGGCAGGCGTGGTTATCGTGTTAAGCCACAATTTTGAGTCTGAATTTACTTCTCTGCCTCACGTGACCTCGTGAGTACAAACCCAGCCTGACCTGCTTCTGGTTCTCAGGTCCCGACTGTCCCAGGGAGCCCTTCCTTCCATGCCCTCCCCTCACGGCTGTGGAGGACCAGCACCAGGCACAGTGTGTCCGCAGGCCCCTCAGTCCCACTGCCCGGCACGGAAAGCCACCCCCAGATGTGCAGCGTGAGCCATGCACCGTCACCACTTTCCCCGGAGCAGCACCGGCGGCCTCCGAAGGCGGCCCTCGACGTCAGCGCACCGGCTTCCCGGCCCGTACTGACTCCCCGTCTGCTGCATGTTTACTGAGCACCTGCTCTGTGCAGATTGTGCTGGCTGCTGGATGGGGCTGAGGCGGGCAGTCCCAGCCTCCAAGGAGCCGCGTGCAGTCTTCGAACCATTCCCACTCCTGTCTTAGCTCACGAGCTAATCCCAGGGGAGGCCGCAGTCTCGGCACACAGACAACAAATGCACTGGGAGAGGTTCCTCCACACGCCTCCAACATCAACCCTGCTCCTCAGGCCACTCCGCCGAGGGGGGGGGGCGGGCGCAGAACGGCAGGTGCACCGTCGCATCCCCTCTCCTGACTCTGGGGCCTGCTGAGCCCTCTGGGAGCCCAGTGATTCTGCACTGGGTGCAGGGCGCAGACTCACCCACCAGGCCTGACTCTCCTGCCCTCCTTCCTGGGGGAAGCCGGCCGAAGCCCTCCCTGCGCACATCCCACTGCACTCACAGCTGAGAGCGTGGGGACCACTCCTCTTACTTCAGGGGGAAACTGAGACCCGGTCCCAAACACTGTGGCCGGATTCTCGTTTGCTGGTTGGTTGGCTGGTGACAGGGTTTGGTATTTACTTGCTGCCATCTCTCCCTGGACCACCTGTGTCCCTCCTCCCTATGCTCTGCTGGCGGGTCTCAGCAGGACCCACAGCGGAGCCCACATGGATTTGAGTTCTGTTGTCAGCCTGGCACCTTCACTCCACGTGCTTATAAAATCCACCACACATACCAAACTATAGGAACAATTATATCAACTCCTTAAGAAGTCTGTGTTGCAGTGCCGGTACCCTATCTAATAAAAGAGTGATATGCAAATTAACCGTCACTCTGAGATGGCTGCGCCTATAGCCACAAGATGGCGGTGCCCAGTCCCCTCACCCCAGCCGCATCCACTGCCCCCGAAGCGCCCGCCCCTGATGCTGTGTGTGTCCGGTCAGGGGCGGGGCTCCCACAGGGCCGTGTGTGCTCATCAGCTCCCTGCCAGTGCACGAGTTTCGTGCCCCTGGCCCCTAGTCATGCATACAATCTGTCCTTATGTTTTTAAGGTTCTGTCATGTAATCACATGGCTTTTATAGTGGAAACAATCTTATCTATACACTAGAGACCCGATGCACAAATTTTGTGCAAGAGTAGGCCTTCCTTCACTCTAGCACTGGGGACTCGGGCTTCCCTCTGGCTACCAGCAGGCACCAAGGGACCCAGGCTTCCCTCACAGCCCCAGCTTTATCCAAAGGTCATCCAGAAGGATGCCTGGTCTAATTGGCATATTATGCTTTTATTATCCTATATAATAAAGAGGGAATATGCAAATTGATCATCACTCTGGTCAATTTGCACCCACAGGTGAGGCTAAGTTCCCATAATGAGCCTTAAGGAGCAATCAGCAGGGACCTGAGGCTGCACACCCACCCACCTCCTGCATGGGGCTTCACGGGACCTCAGGTCATGCCTTCCACCCACAGGGCTTGATAGGAGACCTCAGGCTGCTCCCCCTGCCCTGGCACCAGGCCAGAGGAACTCAGGCTGCACCCTCTTCCCTGGTGCCAGGACGGGGGACCTCAGGCCATGCGCCCCGCCCTGGCCCCAGGCCAGGGGACCTGAGGCTGCACCCCCCACCCAGCAGGGCTTGATGGGGGCCCTCAAGGGTGCCCTCCACCCTGGTGCTGGGGCCAGGAGACCTCAGGCCATGCCCCCCACTCCAGCACCAGGCTGGGGGATCACAGGCCACTCCCTCCGCCCAGCAGGGCTTGATGAGGGACCTCAGGCCGTGCCCCCCTGCTCTGGCACCCAGGGGACCTGAGGCTACACCCCCCCACCTGGCAGGGCTTGACAGGGTGGGACTGGCCGGGTCTGGATCTAGCCCAATGAAGGCAGGCCGTCCAGGTTTGGGTCTCGAGCGATTTTGAGGTGCACGTGGGTGGTTGAAGACTTGGCTTTGGGTTCCATGGTGCACCCCAGACTCTGACAGGAGAAAGATTTTTATATATGTTTTACTAATTTTCTTTAATCTCTGAGACTTCTATTATAGAGAAAGGGCAAGTAGCAATATTAAAATATTTCCTCTAATTAATCCCCTTATAATGTGCATGAATTTCATGCACTGGGCCACTAGTTATAGATATAAAAGGCTAATATGCTAAGTGTCCATCCGACCAGTAGCTATGATACGCACTGACCACCAAGGGTCAGACACTAACACAGGAGCTGCTGAGTTGCAGTGACTTGGCAGTGGCGGTTCTCAGATGACGCACCCCAAAACCAGAGAGGAGGGAGCCCGACTCCTCACGGGGCCATTGATTCCAACTTTGGCCCTGGGTCATGTGGTTGCTGGGGCACTGTCAGCCGGAATCTGGTTTACTGCACACTCACATTTGCATTCCACACCCTGTACAACAGCAACTTTGCAGAGTGCACTCTCGCACTCTGGGACCCCTCGGGGGATTGCTGGAGAGCTGGTTTCGGCCCAATCCCCAAAGGCCAGGACGAGGGACCCCACATGCCAGAGGGACCCCACTCACTCAGCAGATGCATTTTGAGCCACAGCACCATCCTAGGTGCAACCACAGGAGAGTGGCTCCAGGGAGTGTCAGCCCCCAGCCCAGTCCCGCCCCACTGGCCACCTTCTGATGAATTTCCTGTCACTGTGCACAAATCCGTGCACCAGGTCACTAGCAGTCATGTCAAAGGAAGGCCTAGGTGTGCAGTCACCCCTCTGTGCATGGATGCAGCTGCGGACAAACCCGAATCACGCTCCAGGCGCTGGAGCTGGCTCAGTGTTGCTGACCCAGCCCACCAGGGTAGGTGGAGTCCTTTTTTTTTTCCTTTTTAATGTATTTTCATTGATTTCAGAGAGGAAGGGAGATGGGGGCAGGGAGAGAGAGAAATATCAATGATGAAAATCATTGACCAGCTACCTCCTGCACGCTCCCTACTGGGGATGGAGCCAGCAGCCCAGGCAGGTGCCCTTGACTGGAATCGAACCCAGGACCTTTCAGTCTGCAGGATGACTCTATCTATTGAGCCACACCAGCTAGGGCCAGGCTGCAGTTCTGGGTAGAACTCTACTTATAGTCAGGAAAAGAAGTGTAAGACAGGGAAACTGAGGCAGAAAACTGTTTCTACACCAGCAAGTGAAATAAAATAGTTCAGGATATTTTTTTCTGATTATTTAGACAAAGATTGCAAATGTAAAATTAAATTAAAAAGGCATTTTCTCCTTATTTATTCAATGTGGTTATATATACACTAGGGGCCCGATGCACAAAAATTTGTGCACTCGGGGTGGAGGGAGTCCCTCAGCCCGGCCTGTGCCCTCTCACAGTCTGGGACCCCTCAGTGGATGTCCTATGATGGCCCCAGTCTGCCAGGCGCCTTTTGTGTGTGTGTGTGTGTGTGTGTGTGTGGCCATTGGGGACCTGCCCCAGCCGCATCTGAGGCTCAGAGCAGTCCTCCTGTGTGTGTCTACCTGCTGGGGACCCCAGTCTGCCAGGCGCCTTTTGTGTGTGTGTGTGTGTGTGTGTGTGGCCACTGGGGACCTGCCCCCAGCTGCATCTGAGGCTCGGAGCAGTCCTGTGTGTGTCTACCTGCTGGGGACCTGCCACCAGGCACATTGTGGAGGCTTGGAGCAGGCACCCCCTCTATGTTGATCTCTCAGACTCTTGCCCTCCCCTACATGTTGTTCTCTTTTTTGAGCTGTGGCCAGGGCTGGGTGCTGCCTGCCTCCCAAGCCTGCCTACTGCCCATCTTCCTCCATCCACCAGAAAGCAGGGAAAACCCTGCCTCGTGGTCAGGTCAGCCTTTTCCTGCTCCCTGATCCCCGGAAGGGACCTGGGAAGCCACCAAGCAGGCCGCCAACTCTTTCCCACTCACCCATCCCCTGCTGCCTTCCTTTCCCACTTCCCGGTGCCGCCAAGGGGTCTGGGGAGCTGCCAAGCAGGACCCCGGCCCCTGCAGCCTTGCTTTCCCGCTCCCCGGTGCCCCGCAAAGGGCCT
>PVJC01042695.1:0-14831 GCA_004026665.1 Murina feae
CAGGCAGTGGACCCAGGACAGCTGCTCCTGGATGCCCTAGGAGGCTCCTGGGGGGGCGGAGCCAGGCAGTAGACCCAGGATGGCTGCTCCTGCAAGCCCCGTGGAGGACCCACTCTCCCACACGCCTGGTAGAGGCCCCCGGGGGGTGGAGCAAGGCAGCAGACTCAGGACAGCTGCTCCTGGGCGCCCCGAGGAGGCCCCAGGCCAGATCCCCCCTCCCACTGAGCTGACACACCTGGCACAGCTATGCCTGTCGGCTGTGGAGGCTCCCAGTGCAGAGCCGCCCTGCCAGCCTCCATCTTGGCTGGGTTAATTTGCATACAGCCGCTCTGATTGGCTGGTGGGCATGGCCGTGAGCAGAGGCTCAGCCAGCCTAGGCAGGCAGTTGCAAAAGAATCCTCTGGTTTGCTCTAGCTCCATGGCTGTTGGCCTCCATCTTGGCTGGGTTAATTTGCATACAGCCGCTCTGATTGGCTGGTGGTAACAGTCAAATTTGCATGTTTCTCTTTTATTATATTAGATGGACAAATCAGGCTATAATTTTTTAATGTAGCATAATTCTTTGAGCCAAGAAAGGCTAGCTACACTAATGAAAGAGAAACATGCAAATTGGTGTCACTCTGCTATACCCCAAGCCACACCCACCAGCCAATCACAGCAACTGTATGCAAATTAACCCAACCAAGATGGCAGCTGGCAGCCATGGAGCTGGAGCAAGCAGGAGGTTTGGTTGCCCCAGTGATGGAGGAAGCCAAGCTTCCCGCCTGCCCTGGCCAGCTGTGACTTCTGCTCAAGGCAACAAAGTTTCAGTTATAGAAGATAACTAAATCCCAGATACCTGCTTCCAGCCAGCCTCACTGGGAGCTTGGGTCACTGGGGGCCATGGCCAGCCTGCAAACAGCCATCAGCCACTCACCCAGGATGGCCTCACCCTCATGGGGTGAGGGTCCCCACTGAGGATCTTGGACAGCCTGCAAACAGCCATCAGCCACTCACCCAGTCTGGCCAGGCACTCCAGTGGGAGCCCCACCCAGATCCGGAACACCTTTCAGGGCAAACCAGCTGGCCCCCACCCATGCACCAGGCCTCTAACCTATATAATAAAAGGGTAATATGCAAATTGACCCTAACAGCAGAACCACTGGGAATGACTGGTCACTATGACATACACTGACCACCAGGGGGCAGATGCTCAATACAGGAGCTGCCCCCTGGTGGTCAGTGTACTCCCACAGGGGGAGCTCTGCTCAGCCACAAGCCAGGCTGACGGCTGCCAGTACAGTGGTGTTGGAGGTAGCCTCTCCCACCTCCTCAGCAGCACTAAGGATGTCCAATTGCGACTTAGGTCTGCTCCCTGCTGGCAAGTGGACATCCCCCGAGGGCTCCCGGGCAGCCAGAGGGATGTCTGACTGCCAGCTTAGGCCCAATCCCCCCAGCGGAATGGGCCTAAGCCAGCAGGTGGACAGCCCCCAAGGGGTTCCAGACAGCAAGAGGGCACAGGCCAAGCTGAGAGACCCCTCCCCCCCCCCGAGTGCACAAATTTTTGTGCACCAGGCCTCTAGTTTAACAATATCAGCTTTGATTTTTAGATAGCTTGTTTTGGCATCTTATAAAAATGTTACCGCTCTTTTTAACAGCTGTTTCCTAGTATAAAAACATAAATGGATGTGTGTTTTAACATAAACGCTGGCCAAGATGTTTATGAGGCCTATTTTATAATCTTGGCTTTTAAGCAAATTTTAAAATCCCTCTAGTCTTCAGTTACCTTCTTGTGTAAAACCAGGTTGAGTTTGGAGAAAGCCTTGGCACTATTGACATTTGGGCCAGATAATTTGTTGTCAGGAGCTGTCTTGTGCAGTGTAGGATATTTAGCATTGTCCGTGGCCTCTGCCCACTAAATGCCACTAGTGCCCCTCCCCAGTAATGACAACCATAAATGCCACCAGACATTGATAAATGTGCCTTGCAGGGCAGAATCAACCCCAGTTCAGAACCACTGGATTAAATGATGTGTAGAGTTCCTTCCAGCTTTATAATTTTGCTAGAGGCCCAGTGCACGAATTCATGCATGGGTGGGTTCCCTTGGGGTGGCCTGTGGAGATTGGGTCCCAGCCCCCAGCCTCACAGCCCCACAATGCACCTTGGCTTGGCAGCACCCCCTTACCTGCTCCACCATCCCACCTGTGGGGTGATCAATCAGGGCTGAGCCCCCACCCGGCTCCCTCAGCACCTAGGAGCTGGACAGCAGCCCCACCCCCTGCTGCCACTGCTGGTCACCATCTGTGGAGCAATTGGCCCCCCCTTGCACCCACTTTGGCCTGGCATAGCCCTCTCACCTGCTCCACCATCCCGCCGTGGTCCTGCTCTCATTGGGGCCCGTTGGGGCCCATCCGGGCCGGCAGTGCCTCCACTGCCACCTGTTGCCAGTGCTGCATCACCGATGCCCGTTGTGTTCTGCACTGCCCCCTGGTGGTCAATGTGTGTCATAGTGAGTGGTCAAACTCTCGATCTCCCAGTCAGAACGATTGCCTGAGGGGACAATTTGCGTATTAGGTTTTTATTATATAGGATACTTTTTATTTTTTTAATTTTATTTTTCTTTGTACCCGAGTTTAAATGTCATCTCTTCCATGAACCTTTCCTCAGAGCTCGTTTTCCTTGTCCTATCTTAATTGGGGTTTTTTTCTGAAAATGTATTATAGGACTACACCCTACTCTATTATGAACAAGGGATTCAGGAGTTTTGTCAGGCTAGACATTGTTAAATAAATGATTATCAGTGGCATTTTTGTAAATCTTTTATAGCCTTACAGTAGACCACAATTTGTGATCTTGAATCTCCAGGTTAGTGAGACTAATAACTAATTTTTTAAAATAATTTAGGAGGCAGGAACCTCAAATAGAATGTGAGGGAGCCGCTCAAAACACAGCGAGGCTGCATTTGGAAAATGTCACATAAAATTTTATGACAGTCCAGCCAGTGTGGCTCAGTGGTTGAGGGTCAACCTGCGAATCAGGAGATCATGGTTAGATTCCCGGTCAGAGCACATACCCAGGTTTCCAGCTCAATTCCCAGTAGGAAGGCATGCAGGAGTCAATCAGTGGTTCTTTCTCATCATTGATGTTTCCAGCTTTCTCTCCTTTTCCCCCTTCCTCTCTGAAATCAGTAAAAATATATTTTAAAAACATTTTATAACAGAATTGTTTCAACTTTCATATCCACAAGTTCCTCAAATAATTCCATTTTGTTAATTCAAAATTGCTATCCAAATAAAAGTAAAAAGAAAAGGTGCTAAATATTTTTCTTACATAAACTAGAATATCTTACCCTATTTTAAGTCAATATTTTTTAATGTATTTTTATTGATTTTTTACAGAGAGGAAGGGAGAGGGATAGAGAATGAGAAACATCGATGAGAGAGAAACATCGATCAGCCGCCTCCTGCACAACCCCTAATGGGGATGTGCCCGCAACCAAGGTACATGCCCTTGACTGGAATCGAACCTGGAACCCTTCAGTCCGCAGGCTGACGCTCTATCCACTGAGCAAAACCGGTCAGGGCCTAAGTCAATATTTTGCAAAGCAACCCACAGCAAGAAATACATTATAATCATGATCTAGAACATATACATCCCTTAGACAAGTTTTTTGAATCAATATTTACCATCACTGTGTGTGAAACACTATAATGTTTTCTGTTATATTTGTTATTTAAAAAAATATTTGTCATCACCCTATAAATTTATTATATAATTTATTAAGAGGTCACAACCCACTGTTTGAAAACTACTGTTCTAAGTAATATCTTTATTTAAGTAATAAAATGTGGAGATGATCTGCTTCTGGCATATGTTTCCAACAGGCTGACTTGTCTTTTTTCAAATATCATTTAATAATTGACCAGACAACCAGAACAAATTAGTTTTTCAATTATTTAAAAGTCCTAAAATATTTAATGTGGACAAGGCACTATAGCTGAAAGAGCATGTTTGGTTTTCATTCTCAAGATTTATAGTGATAAAATCTAGAGGAGATTTAAAAAATTAATAAACAGTATTTTAAGTGCTGAAAGTGATAACAACACACCATGACTTTTAATAGGCATTTAGGAAGGATAGGATGATTAAAGATTTGATGATAGAAGGTTAACATGAATGTGGGGTGGATTTTGCATTGTCATGTGTTAGAAGGTTGGAAAAAGCAATTACATATGCTAGAAGATAGCATTCATGTAGGTGCACAGTACTTCTTGCTCATGCTTGAAGTTCATTTATTGGGTAATGTTTAAGATAAAGTAATAGAAATTAAGATTAAAAGTATAATAAAGTGCTGAAATTATACAGTATAAACAAAATATGTTATTTTAGCTCTACTGTGGTTATAAAATGAGGTGGAGCCTGGAGATTAATTAGAAACTTGCATGCATCATGGCTCTGATATAAGCCAATATTTGCCCTAAAATGATAAAGTTAACATTGAATTACTAGGTTTCCTGGAATGAAGATAGTTTCTAAATGATGGGGCGGGAGAAGGCTCACTTGTCAAAATAACCCAATAAAGGTGCTACTATTCTATATATAATTGTTCTTCATAGAACAAAAATGGGTTATATAATAGTATTTTTAGAAAAGTTACATGCTATTTTAGCTATGCAATAGAAAATGTTGTTTGATAGGCCCAGGCTCATCCTTTCTTCTCTAAAAAGAATTGGGGTGCTTAGGATAGTAAGCACAATCAGATGTGCTGCCAAAGCCTTAAGAAAATGAGCGGTGGACTGTCTTTTTGTCTTTCTAACTGCTGCTGTAGAAGATATTGTGACCTAAAGGAAAAGAAGATTCAGCTTGTGATGATAATGGAGAAGAACCACCTGCCCTAGAAGTGTGGTCTAGCCTTCTGTCTCCTGTTACTTTAAGGCATCGGAGGTTTATGAGTTTTTGTCATTCTTCCATGTTGAGTTGGGAAGTTAGCAGAAGGATAACTATCTCATTTTGTTAGACTTGCAGACTACTGAAAAGAAGGTGCTTTCAGAACTGGAGATGTGAATAAGACGCCTGGCCAGGGCTCATGAACCACCTTGAGGTAATTTAAAAAATTTTTTACATAGATTTTATTTTTCAGAGCAGTTTTAATTTTACAGAGTAATTGAGAAGATAATACAGGGAGTTCACATATCCCCTGCACCCCATTTCCTCTCTTATCAATAGCTTACATTAGCATGGTACATTTGTTAAAATTAATTGAACAGTATTGAAACATTATTATTCATTGAAGTTCATATTTTAGTTAATTCAGATTTCCTTCATTTTTACCTAATGTGTTTTCTGCTTCATGTTTCCTGAGGCTCTTCTTAGCTATGACCATTTCTCAGACTTCCCTTGTTTTGATGACCTTTGTTTTACAAATTATTTGGAAAAATCATTTAGGGAAAATAATAACTTTTATGTTCAGATTTTTCCCCTGTTATTTGGTAGCACCTTTATATATTCTAGAGGCCCAGCACATGATTGAAATCCTGTGAGGAGGTGCCCCGCCTCCTGCCATGCGAGGGGGCACCCTGTGGGCCGGACTGCGCTGTGGGCGGCCAGGACCTGCGCCTGACTCACGCAGCACCAGCTGCCATGGAAGTCAGACCTGACTGGCATCGCAGGTGGCCAGGAACCACGCCTAACTTCCGCCCCATGCTACCCCGGCCCCCCTGCCTGTGTCTACTCGGGGCTACCGAAGCTGCCGCGCCGGCTGAGGCGGGACCCCTGTATCTGTCTCCATCTCTACTCCGGGCCTCACCTGCGTGTGCAACCTCCTGTCTGATCGTGACCCATTACGGCTTATCAGCCTAATTTGCATATTACCTCTTTATATGTATAGATAGACTAGTGGCCCAGTGCACGAATTCCTGCACATTGAAAAGGAATTAATTAGAATAAATATTTTAATATCACTGTTTACCAAGTCCTGGGTTGGGTATCCAGCTCCCTCCTCCCTCTTGTCAGAGTGTGTGACAGCACCTGCGGGGATGCTGCATCAAAGCTGGCACCCCACGGAGCTACAGGACTCCCCTGGGTCCCAGAGTCCCACAGCCCCACAGGGCCGGTGCCCAGGGGACACGGGCTGATGAGAGGGATGAGAGTGGTGGCCTGGCTCTAAGAAACCACCCTGGGCCTCCCTGAGTTACCTCTGGGTTCCCCTGTGAAAACGGCCAGAGGCATCAGGGCTGAGTGCGGAGCCAGTGGCGGCAGCAGTGGAAGAAGCTGTCGAGGCTGGCTCGTTGCTTGTTGCTCTTTGCGGTGCGACTGCGGCAAACAGCAGAACATGCCTTGGTGGGAATACCTCTGTCAAATGAGCTGGGTAGGGGCTGTTTTACAACGTGGCTGCCCGGCTACCAGGACTCCACATTCTGTTGGGCTCCATTGTCAGGTAGTGAGGTCACTGCTCTTGTCAGGAAATGAAATCACTGCTCTTGTGTGGGGAGAAGCTCAGGGTAGGGGACCAGCAGTAACCAGGGAGGTTTTCTGTCATGTTCATACCCCAGGTCACAGCTGCGGGGTGGAAGTGGAGTGTGGGCAGCTCCCACTGCCCCAGGTTTATCCCAACACTGGAGCTGAATCTCATTTCCCCTGGGTGGAGGTGGAGTGGGGGTGGTGCCCTTTGTCCTGATGTTTAGCCTGCGGGGTGACTCCCTGAGTACCACCCCGTGGCCAACGCCCCGAGGGACTCCCCTTATGCACCTTCTGGTCAACTTCTCTCCAGCGCCCTCATGCACGCAGCATCAAGCCCAGCCCCACCCACCTGCGTGTGCCCGCTATGCGCATAGCCGTCTTGTGACAGTGTGATGGCGTGAGGACCACCTAGGCTTCTATTAGTAAGATACTAGTGACCCAGCAGACGATATCATGTGAGACCCAGACCTGCAGGAAATAGTGTGAGACCTAGGGCCCCGGACCTTGCTGTGCATCAGGACTCCCTCAAGTCCTGCCGAGCCGCGAGACCCAGAGTCAAGTCCCTGCCCACCTGTGCGCCTCGCCATGCACTCAGCCCCATGCACCTGCACAAGCCTCGCCGCGCACGCAGCCTCCTGGTGATGAGTCTTTGGTGGTTACAGCATTAGAGCACTGGGTGTTTATTACTTGTGTGTGTGTGTGTGTGTGTGTGTGTGTGTGTGTGTGTTTAAAATCTCCATGAAAAATCCTGAAATTAGGACTCGTACCTCTTCCAGTAAAAGATTATTTGTTATGCCACAATATCAGCCATTTCTTGTTGCTATTTACCTTGAAGAATTCACATTCTGGTACAAAAACTCTTTTGTTGTAAAGCACTTTTGGGGTTAAATTTTACACTGTCTTTAAGTGATGACATTAACAAAATCTTACGATGTATCCATCACTACAGGAGAACAAAGGCTAAAGCATGGACTTCAAATTTGTATCCTCTTTGCTGCTAAACTGTATGATCCACAAGAAAATTATTTACCTTCTCTGTACCTCATGTTTTCTCATTTGTAAAAAATGGATGGATATTACCTCTCCTGTGGGATTATAGTAGGGATTAAATGAAGTAAAGCATGTAGCACAGTACATAGTACATAGACTCAATAAATATGATCTAAAATCAAAACATGCAGCCCTAACCGGTTTGGCTCAGTGGATAGAGCATCAACCTGCGGACTGAAAGGTCCCAGGTTCGATTCCGATCAAGGGCATGTACCTTGGTTGCAGACACATCCCCAGTAGGAGGTGTGCAGGAGGCAGCTGATCGATGTTTCTCTCTCATCGATGTTTCTAGCTCTCTATCCCTCTCCCTTCCTCTCTGTAAGAAATCAATAAAATATATTTTTAAAAAAACACATGCGAAGCAGCAAAAAAAATGGATGCAAGTTCCAAAGGTTTATACTAGTATACATCTCTTTGTTCAATAGCTATTATTTGGACCAGACCAATCAGGAAAATGATTAAAATTGTTCTTTTTTAAATATATTTTTATTGATTTCAGAGAGGAAGGAAGAGGAATAGAGAGATGGAGACATCAATGATGAGAGAGAATCATTGATCCATTGACCGGCTGCCTCCTGCATACGCCCCACTGGGGCTTGAGCCTGCAACCTGGGCATGTGCCCTGACCAGGAATCAAACCATGACCTCCTAGTTCATAGGGTCAACCACTGAGCCACCACGGCCTTCCAATTCTTTTCTTTTTTAACCTTGAAAGTCCTCTTAAGGCAAGGCTAACTCTTCTTTAAAACTTAGCATGGTAATAGTAGTTGTCAGCCTGGAATACTGTTGCTTTCTCTAGGCCCCACTTCAGGGTATTCCAGGGATTTTACAGGAGAGGCCAGCATGCTAAAGATCTCGTGACACATGGAACAGGCTTGCATGATGAAGTGTGTTCCAAACTACCACATCGGTAGCATACCATTAAGACACACTAGACTAGACTAATACAGTCTATGTATAAGTTTCTCTTTTGAACACGTTCCGGGTGTCACAAGAGATCCAGTAAGTATGTCAATGAACAAAGCAAGGCAAGGCCTCAGTGTCTGAGACACTGTAGAAACTAGGCAAGATGGAGAGTATGTGTCCTTTCTAAACCAGGGAGTGACTGCTTAGCTTCAGCCAGATGCTAGATCTGATTTTTTCAGAGGAAAGCTAGATATTCAAATTTTTATGTAAAATTTCAATTTTAAAGTGTGGCTCAACTTTTTTTTTTAACTCTGACAAAGCAGATGGGTGGGCTGGATTCAGCTCACAGACCATTGGTTTGTAACCTGTAATGTAATTATTTTAGTAAGTTAGCTAAAATTCTGGCACAGGTAAACAGTCAGGGCCATAACAGCACTGACCATATTTTCTGGGCTCAGAAAAGTTTGTGGAAAGAAAGCACTAGGTGTCGAGGTCATTTTCTGGAGTTTGGAGAATTGTAGCATCACGAGAGAGCTCTTGAAGAGCTTACTTTCTTTGGAAGGAAGACTTCTATTGGGAGAAATCCCCGCAGCTGCTGTGTCTTGTGCTGGCACTCCTGAATTGGGGGAGGGTATAGCTGCATTACTGGAGGAAGCCTGAGTGATTCCACGCTAAGCGTACTATTCTAAGCCCCCAGGCTTCATCCTGCCTTCAGAAATAAGGGCTTGACCCCACAGACTCCTGGGTTTTGTGGCTTTGGAACTGTGTGATTTATGCCTTCACTATTTCTTCTTTCTTGATCTAGGGTTACTGCCTACACAGCTCCACAGTCCGCAGCTGTGGCCATCTGTGTTTTTAGTGGGGGTGTTTCAAGGGTGTCTCAGGAATGTGGTCACATCCTAGTCTAGCCGGTACAGTTCAGATAGTGCTTGAGTCCTCTTCCTGGTTTTAAGGTGTCAAATTATCAAATCATCACTTTAGTATTGTATAAAAACTAGCATGCCAGTATAATGTTAAGAGACAAACTCCATGTGTACTTTGCATAGTTGTTGCATACATTGATAGACAGTTGACCCTTGAATGTGGGGGTTTAGGAGTGCTACCCCATGCAGTTGAATATCTGTATAACTTTTGATTCCCCTAAAAATTAATTGCAGTTGTCTTTCAGTATGCATGGGGGATTGGTTCCAGGACTATTCCCCCCACTCCTACTCCCTGCAGATAACAAAATCTTCAGGTGCTCAAGTATTTTATATAAAATGGCATAGAACAATGTCAGCCCTCTGGATCCGCAGATTCCCAACCAAAGATCAAAAAATATTTTTTATCTGAGGTAGATTGAATTTTCAGATGCGAAAGCCAAGGATATATATGGCCAACTGTATATTCATTGAAAAAATCTGCATATAAGTAGACTTGCGTGGTTCAAACCCATGTTGGTCTAGGGTCAACTATATATGAACAAGAATAGATTGTATGTTTTGACCTGTATCATATCCAATCTATAAGATAGTATATGACAAGGCTTCATTTTCATTGTATTCTATGGGCTTAAATACAAAAGTACGTTACTGTAAAACTTGAGTGTCTGGTGTGTGTTTTTAAGATTTTTTGAGAGAGGATGGAAGAGGGAGAGAGAAACATCAATGTGAAAGCAAAAATCAATGAGCTGCCTCTTGCGCGCCCCCAACCAAGGATCAAGCCCGCAACCCAGGAATCGAACAGGGGACTGCTCAGCGCATGGGACAACACTCAACCAACTGAGCTATACTGGTCAGAGCTAATTTTAACTAGAGAGAGAGAGAGAGAGAGAGAGAGAGAGAGAGAGAGAGAGAGAGTGTATGATCTGTCCTGAGATTTTTTTCTTTATTAATTAAGGTATTACATATGTGTCTTTATCCTCCCATTGCCCCCCTCACCCCACTCCCACTCCCACTCATGCCCTTACACCCTGGTGTCTGTGTCCATTGGTTATGCTTATATGCATGCATACAAGTCCTTTGGTTATTTTTATTAATTTCTGAGAAGGGAGGAAGAGAGAGATAGAAACATCGATGATGATATCATACCCTTTACCCCTAAATGCTTAAGTCAGTAAATTAAGTAAATTTAACATTAATAGAATACTTTTTCTGATCTACTATCCACATTTCAATTTTTTCAATTGATCCATTTATTTTAAAAAATATTTTCCCCATTTAGTATAGGATTCAGTCTAGGATCGGGTATTCGATTTAGTTGTCATGGCTCTGTCTCCTTTAATCTCTGATATTTTTCTAGCTTTAAATCTTTTATGACACTGGCATTTTTAAGATGACATTCTCACCCTCTCCTACTCTCCTACATTTTTAATAGAACATTTCTCATTCGGGGTTTGTCTGTTTCCTCATGAACCATTTCAGGTTACGCATCCATGACTGGAATTCTATAAAGTAATATTCTTTTTGGGGTATCACATCTGGAGGTGAACGCTGTCCTTTACTGATGTTAATTTATTCACCCAGTCAAGATGTTGCTCAATTTATCCACTATATAGTTAAAAAATTTCCCCATGCAACTAATAAAAAAGTCTTTGGGGAGATACTTTAAGACCACTTATATACCCTACTCCTAATTCATAGTCCCCTCCCTAGATCTATTAACCATTGGTGATTTCTGCTTGAAGCAGTTTGTATACTGTGATAGCTACAAAATGATTTTTACAGCTCTAGCACTCTGCACGTTTACTAGTTGGATTCTACTATAAGCAAAAGCTCTCATTTCTCTACCTATGTAAGTGTATATTTTTAAATATTATTGATATGGACTTATGGGTTCCTCTCTTCTACAGGCCTATAACCCATTAATATCCTTAATTATTATGGTGCTTAAACTGTCACAGATTTGGCCAGTGAGAGCCTCTTTAGGCTGACTCACAGGTCCTGTGAGCAGCTCCCATAATTTTTTGAGTACTTCCTCATTCTCTGGCATAATAGCACATTTCAGGTGGAGCCTCAGTTTTATATGCGACCTTTAGGTACACAAGTGGCTTCAGTATAGTGTTTGGCTCTCCTGTGAGGATAAGCAGAGCCTGCTGTGGTAGCATAGTGGACAGTCCTCTAGCCCAGTGTAGGAGAGGCAAGGCAGTAGGAATAAGGAAGGGGGGGTCATTGGAAGATGCCAACATATAGGGTATCGGTATGACTTGGGGAAGCAGAGGGGAGGGAGGGCAATAGAAAAGTGTCTCAGGCAGATAGATAGTTGTGGGCTAATCCCCGAGAAAAGGCAGTACAGGACATCTATGCAAAGGATGGAGACAAAATCAGATTTGCATCTAAGAAAACAAATACTCTAGCTGTGACGTGGAGGAGGGCAAAACCTATGGGGAGGCCAGCAGGAAATTGATGGGAATAATATTCAGACATGCCCTGAATAATAGTAACTAATGCTTCCTGACTTATGACTGTTTTCCATTTAAATTATACTAGTTATTGCCATTTTACAGATGAAGCTTCAAAGTCGTAAGGATTGAGTATCTTTTCTACAGACTAATAAATGCCAGCACCAGGGTATAAACCATGACCCACTTGATCTCACACAGTTTAGTTGGTTATGCAAGAGCAGGAAGTCAAGGATCACACCCTGGTTTTTAATTTTGTTAACTGAGTGGTAACATTCATGGAGAGAACAGAAAGCCTTTGGGGAAGTGCTGTGGTAAGGAGTTTCTTTTTGGTCTTAGTGACCGATATCTTTGGGTATATCCTTATGGTGCTGTTTTAGGCAGTTGGTTATATATCCGGAGTCTTGGAGAGTATGATGCTTAAGATATCAAGTTGGGAATCATCAGCCTTTAAAAGTTTTTGAAACCTTAGTAGTGGGTGTGATCACTGGGCAAAAACAGGTAGAATAAGAAGAGGCAGTTTATGGCAAAAACAAGGGAAATAATGTGATAAGAGGTGGGAAGAAACTAGGCTACTATGATGTCACAGAGAGTGTGGAAAGGAGTGATCAGTAGTGTCAGATGCTTCAGGGGTCGAGTGGAATAGGGATCAGAAGATATATCATCTGGATTTAGAGGTAGAGAGATGATGGAGAGAGTATTTCAGTGGAACAGTGAGATGAGCTACATTAGAACAGACTAAGGAATGAATTGCAGGGATCGGAATAGTACAGGGTGGCCAGAAGGCCCATGTATGTGTGCACTGGAAGTGGTCTATATTCTTCACCCACATCTTACTTTTTCCTTCATGCTCCTCAGACATCTTTCGTGTAGATGATTGGAAGTCATTAAGCAGTCCCTAATGGCTCTTTTTACCTATAGTTAGGCAGAGTCTTATACATAGGAGCTTTGTGAACACCTTGTAGATACAAAGAGTACCTAACTCTTGATAGACTTCGTTTGGAAGGAAGAAGAGACATCTAGATGCCCAGTAAAAGTCAGCAGATTGCATGCAAAATGAGATTCTGTGCCTATAATGAAAGTCAAATTAGAGATTCCATTAAAAAATCACTAAATTTATTTTTAATTATCTACTTAATTATAAACCAGCAAAAGTAATTCAGTATTTTATTTTTAATTATTTTTAACTTTAAAAAAATTGATTTGAGAGGGGGAAAGGCGGAGGGGGAGGGAGAGAGTGAGATACACACATCATGTAAGAGAGAAACGTTGATCCGTTACCTCCTGCACACACCCTGACCAGGAATCAAACTGGTGACCTTTCTGTGCACAGGGTGATTGATGCTCAAGCAACTGAGCTCCACCAGCTGGGGCAATACTTTTTATTTGTAAAATATTGTGTGTAGTAGTCTACATTGCTTCAAGGAATGGTATGATTTACAGTTCTGGGACCTATTTGCAAGAAATAGAAGATTTGGTGTGGGGTAACTCTCCCTTATGTGTGTGGTTTAGACATGTGTCTTATAATTATCGCTTCCATGGAATCTTATGAAGATGCAGGTAATTATTTCTCATTCTTAAAAATATTTGACTAGTGACTGAACACAGCAGAAATATTATGAGATTGTATGGTTTACACTGTATGGGTGGGTTTTTTTGCCTTTTGAAAATGGGAAATTGCCTGGTTGGTGTGGCTCAGTGGTTGAGCATTGATCTGTGAACCAGGAGGTCATAGTTTGATTCCTGGTCAGAGCACATGTCTGAGGTTGGAGGTTTGATCCCCAATAGGGAGTGTGCAGGAGGTAGCCAATTGATATTTCTCTCTCATAGATCTATCTATCTCTCTATCCTTCTCCCTTCCTCTCTCGCTCTAAAAAATCAGTAAGAACAAAATAGTAAAAAATGGCCAGTGTGGTTCAGTTGGTTGGAGCATCCTTCCATAAAATAAAAGGTGGCAGGTTCAGTCACCCATTGGGCCCGTGTGGGAGGCAATCAATTCACTAGTATGTTTCTCACACTGATGTTTCTCTCTCTCGCTCTCACTCTCTTTCTCTCTGTCTCTCAAAATCACTCCTATATAATAAAAGGCTAGTATGCAAACCGACTGAACGACAGAACGACTGGTCACTCTGATGTGCACTGACGACCAGGGGGCCTCTGCTCAAGGCAACAATGTTTCAATTATAGAAGCCATGGAGCTGAACCAAACAGGAGGCTTAATTGCCTGCCTAGGCCTCTGCTCAAGGCAACAAAGTTCAATTATAGAAGATAAATAAACCCCAGAAACCTAATTCCAGCCAGCCTCACTGGGATCTTGGGTCAATGGGAGCTATGGGCAGCCTGAAAGCCTGAAAATGGCTCTCAGCTCCTCATCCAGGCTGCCCAGGCACCCCAGTAGGGACCCAAAACCTGAAGGGACTGAGCAGCCTGCAAACAGCCCTCATCCCGTCACCCAGGCTTGCCACACCCCAATGGGGTGAGGGTCCACACTGGGGGCTTGGCCAGCCTGCAAACAGCCATCAGCCCCTCACCCAGGCTGCTCAGGCATGCTAGCAGGTGGACATCCCCTGAGGGGTCCCAGATTGCAAGAGGGCGCAGGCCAGGCTGAGGGACCCCTAGCGTGTATGTGTGTGTGTGTGTGTGTGTATATATATGTAGGATTTCTCAAGGCTAGAAAAGTATGGTTGCCAGATAATACTAATATGCTAATATGTATTTTTAATGTAACAGCTTTTTTTTAACAATTAACTGAAATTGAAGTTTGGAGGGGGTTTGGCTTTTCTTGTGTTTAAACCAGTAATGGCTATATTACATAAGAAAAGTCTTTGGCTAGGTTGAATTTGTCAATTTTCCAAACTTCCATCTAAACTAATAAAAGCGAAATATTAAAATTAACCGTTTCTCCGAGACAGGGTAAGCCACGCCCACCAGCCAATCAGAGCGGCTGTATGCAAATTAGCCCAGCCAACATGGCGGCCGCCACTCCCGGACCTGAGTAAACAGCCCTTTCCATTGCGGCAGGAGGGAAAGTGAAGCTGAGCCCTTCAGCTCAGCTCCG
>PVJC01042696.1:0-14830 GCA_004026665.1 Murina feae
CCCCCCCACCCCAGGATTTCAGCAATGGCTCCCACCAGGGGGTGAAGATGTGGCTGGGGCCAAGGAGGAGGAGGTTTCATGGGACTGGCTCCTTTAAAAAGGCCTGACCAAAACACTCAAGACGGAACAAGTCATCCATGAGTGTCTGATATTGGGTGCAAATGGCACTCGACTCTGACCTGGGGGTCTTGGGGGGAAATTCGAGGCCAGACACTGGAAATTATTTGGCTGCAACGTGATACATCACAAAGCAGTGCGAGGGCAGAAAGGGTCCGTCAGCACTCAATTACATGCCTCGCCCCGGCAACATGTCAGGTTGTGTACCTCTGCACGAACAGCTCCCATCTTTTGAGAGGCGGATAATTTTATTTGTGGTTTTGGAATAGGAAGACACACATATAGAGATATGGTCGGGGCGGGGCCGGTTACTAAAGAGAGGAGTAAAGTGGGAGGTGAAGACCCCACCTTGTCTTTCTCATGATGCACGTGTACCTCTCCTGGATGGCCTAACACATGTTTGCATAAGTAGAGGAGTTTCTGACCTTCTTTGGTGATATTACAGACAGCTCCGAACCTGTGCGCTGACTCTTTCTGGCCTGAGATTGGTACCGACCCCAAGGGGTTCCCTGCCTGGGATAGTGTGTTTAAGAACAAGATGTGGCCGTCAAAAGTTAGTTGGGGGGAGGCAGAGGAGTCCTACCCAAAGCTCTGTCCCTCCAGAGAGAGGCTTAGCCATGGCTCATACACACTCTGTGGTCCATTACACACAGAGACAGAAATGAGAGCGTCTTGAAGGAGGAAAAGGCACAACATGGGGCTCCCGGGAGAGGTTGCAGGGAGGCGGCAGCAAATAGAGCGGCTTCTTCTTTGCAGCGGCTGCACCGGTAACCAACTACCACGCTTTTAACATTGTTTCTGTGAATGATGACCAGTAAAGCTGACATGTAAGTGCAGATAAGCAGCCCATTAGCGTAAGAATTCTAGGAACTCACTTCAAAAGCAGCAGACCCCAACCCTCAGACATTCTGGCTCCGGGATACTCGCCAACCTTCAGCCAGCTACCTGAATGGCTTGTGCGGCCCCTTGCAGGGAGCCCACCCCCTTCATCCCCGCTGTTCTGCTTCCTTTTCTTCCTTTAAATATAAAAACCCCGCCCTGGGTCCAAGTTTTAAGATGGTCTTTATGACTAGAGTCCACCATCCTCTCAAGCTGCCAGCTCTTGAATAAACCGCTTTTTCCTGCCATCAGCCCTGTGTCTCTCGATTATTGGCTCTTGAGTGGCAGGCAGCTGAACCTGGGTTCCATAGCAGACTTGTCAAGCCAGCCAGGAGACCCAGCCTTTCTTCATCTCACATTCCCTGGGGAGAAAGCAAAGACTGGTCTGGAATCTCCGTTGCTTACAGCAGGCTGACCCCATGGCAGGGACTTCCCCGCAGTTGCTGACAGTTCCCAACAGTTCCCATCTAGGGGGACACTTCCTGCTCCCCTTCTCTCAGGGCGTCAGCCACCTATCGTACACTTGCTGGTGGAAGGAAATGGTCACTGGGGGAGTCGACGGGTTCCAAGAGTGGGTACATTGAACCAGTATCTCTGTCTCCGCTGCCATTTGGGCTCTGCTCCATATGCACCTTGAAAAGGCCGTTTGTGGCGGCACTAGTCAGTGCCTTAGCTGAGATACAGGGAAAGGAGAAGCTGGGGAGGTGGGTGCCCAATATAGGGAAACAGCCCGATTTTAGAGTCAGACAGGGCCTGCGCCCTTCTCTAGACAGGGCTGTGGCACAGGGCAACATTGCTTCCCATGTGCTACCAGGCATAGGCCCTGCCCCCTGTCCCCCTGACAGTACCGGGCAAAGTCCTGAGAGCCCCATTTCCTGGGTCCAGATGGGACAGGAAAACCTTCCCTGCCAAAGCGACTGGACATTTCAATGAAAACTGTTTTTCCTTCTCTGGTCCCCATAATTGTCATCTCTCCTTCGCGGCTGTCAAGCTGCAAGTTCCCCTGGATTCTCCCCAGCGGCCCGAGCCCCAAATCACCCTGCATCACCCTGCATCGCCTGCATCACCCCCATCGCCACAGGCGCAGCTTCTGCGGCCATAACTGCTATTCTGGGTACTTTTATGAGTCCAGAATGGTTTGCTCCCATTCAATGGGGAATCATTTTTTGTCATAGGTGGGGAAATGGCCCATTCCCATAGGGTTTAGAATTGTAGCAACAACCACAAAGCCATATTCCTCAGGCCCAGCCCTGCCCACAGCTGCCCCATGGGGATCCTACCCCTCAAGTTTCTTTCAGATCAGCCTGAGAGTCCCCTGCGAGTGACTCTCTCACCAGTACTCATTATGTTCCTCTTCAGCTGCTGGGCTGGGTGAGGGGCTTTGGACGGCTGCCAGCCCTCACCTGAGCCAGTATTGCCATTAAAGTGACCAAGGGGAATAAGACAGATCCACTGAGAGACTGCAGGGAGGGAGCAACAAATAGAGCGGCTTCAAACTTAATTTTCAATCTTCTAAAGGGCATCTGGGTTTCAAGTGCCGGGAGAAGGTGATTGTTCATGTACCCTTTCACCCAACAAATATTTATTGAATGCCTACTGTGTGCTGGGCATGGTGCTCAAAGGTGGATGTCAGTTTCTGCCCAAAGGATCTTATTCCCCAGTGTGTGTGAGGGGGGAATTTGAAACCCACGAAAACAATCCATGTTTTAGAATGTGACCAGTGCCATGAAAGAAGCATACCCAGGGTAGGGTGTCACCTCTGCCACCTGGCAGCGAAGGGTGAGTGGGCAGCAGTCATGCATGATAGGCTTCAGGAAGAGGCCTGAGTAGCGGTTGACCAGGGGGTGGGGGTTTGGTAAGGGTTCCTGGCAGAGAAGAAACAAGCAAAGGCACAGAGGCTCCGGGTGGGGTGAGTGCAAGGAGCTATGAGCCGGGGCAGGGGAGAGGGGGAAGGGGGGTGTTAGAATGGAAAGACCCAGATCGGGGCTTGGGGGAGCCAGGCACACCACGATAGCCTCAAATACCTTGTTGAGGAATTTGGACTTTATCCTCCAGGCGGGGCGGGGGGGGGGGGGGGGGGGGGGGGGGGAGGTGCCCTGTAGGTTGATAGGCAAGGGCCAGGCCCTAGAGGTCCAATTAAAGCTTTGTCTGGGAAGCCAGAACCAACTGAAGGTATAATAGACCATCTGATCATCTCAAGAAAGGGACTTCTTCACGCAGCTACAAAACAGCAGCCCTGAGATCAGAGCCCAGGTATTTAGAACTTTCTGTGTCTTCTTTCTCAGAAATGAATCCAACAAAATGCCTGGTGGTTTTTAGCTATGGTCTTGAGAAAGGGGCAGCTGAGCCTAGCCAGTCCTTATCTGTGTCTGTATATATGGCCAACCTGCTTCCCACCCCCATTCCCCTTTTTCTTCTTCTCCCCACCTCCCTCCAATCTTCCCTACTTTCCTTCCCCCTCCCCCCAGTCTCCACCCCCACCCATCCTTCCCTTCCCCTTTGACTGCCCTTTCATAAATGCAGACAAAAACTCATCAGTAATTCCTCCCACCAGGGCCTGCACACCTTCTACTGAAGGTATGGGACAGTTCCTAAATTATTAGGTGAAGTCAGCCAGGCTCAGCTCCTTTGTTAGTAAGAACAGAGGACAGTGAAAGAAGAGTGGAAATATGCCTTCAGTGGAGAGCTAGCCCTCCTCTTTATACAGTCAGGTTATGGAGGGCTCCTGTGGGAGGAGGGGATGTGGAACCAGGTTTTGCGATATAGACCACCCATTGAGTGAGTCATCAGGGCACAAATTCTGAATCTTTGCTCTTCTCCCAGGACAGTGTCTGCTGTCATCCATCGGCAGAAAGATCTCTTGGAGAAAACACTAACCAGTGGTTAGCAGTACAGGGAGCCTCCTGGGCTACACCAGTGAGGCTGCTTCTCAAGGCCAAGCTCCTGCTTCTGACTCTGTCCTCTGACTCAGTCCTACCTCTGTTGCCAGACCCAAGCATGGGATCAGAGAGGGATCTGCCTGTCACAGGAAAGAAGGTGTATTCCCATAATGTCAGAGCTGGAAAGGGCCTTAAGAGATGAACTTCACATTCATTCAACGTGCTTTTAGGGAACACCTGTTGCCAGGCTCTGCGTTAACTTCTGGCCCTGGCCCTCAGGGGAACAAAGAATAGGGGACACTGTTCTCCGTTCCCTTCCTCAGCCTTTTTCTTTCTGTCCTGGCCGCTGAGGCATTTTAGATATCTTCTCCACTGAGCTGAGCCAACTGAACTTTTCAGAACTTCCACCAAAGTCTCTGGGTCTTTAACTGTCTGCTTGAGGCAAGTCCTGCTGCTCCTTTTAAGTTTTTGTTTCATCTGTGTCTGTATGTAGGTTTTCCAGTTGTCATATTCTCTCTCCCCCCTTCCTTCCTTCCTTCCTTCCTTCCTTCCTTCCTTCCTTCCTTCCTTCCCTCCTTCCATGTTCATTGGCGTCCTACTCTTTGCCAGTCTCAGCTGGGGCATTGAGATCTATGAAGTGGCTTATTCTCAAGTAGGAGATGAACCAAAAAATGACTAGCGACTATGGGACAAGAGTGACGTGTTCACTAGAAATGTGAGAGCAATCAAAGCCTGCAGCCCCTCCGAAGCCCCTCCCCCCAGATTCGGGGGTTGCAGTGGCACTTTGCCTTCACCAAGGTTCCATACAGTTAAACTGTCCTTTGGGCTGTTCCTCTCAACACCTGCATCCCCGTCAGAGACACACAGCAGCTTCTCTGTGTGTCTCATGACTCTCTGACTCTCAAGGATAAGATCTGTCTCTAACTTTAATCAGCTTTCTCCCTCTCATCTTGTTTTTATGGGGTTGCTGCATTCTTCAGTATGAATTTCCTGATAACTTGGGGTTAAAGGTTTTGCAGAGGAATAAGTGGCCTGTTTTTTAATGCAAGCTTGAAGGGAAAGCTACTTTGAGGAGTTGGCACAAAGGTGGATTTTTTGTGGGTTTGTTTTTTTTTAAGGAAACTTGTGGCTGAACAGGGCCTGGGGCGAGACAAGGACCACTGTGCATGCCCTACATCTTCAGGTCTAGTTGGAGGCATCTATTAGACAAAGAGAAAAACAGTAGACTCTCAACAGAGTGTCCTTTAGATGAACATGTTTTGAACTACTCTTGCACTGCAGAGGTGTTGTTTGAACAGCTGACAGAAGCCAAATTTAGAAGTCAACTTGAAGCCATTGGATTGGCACTATGATTTTTTTTATCAGTCAGAATCATTTTCCCTTTCTCACCATAGTATTGAAAAAGAGTATCTGGTTTCTTGGATTTTAATTCCCTGGGAGAAAAGAAACTTGCAGGAGAAGTGGTTTCCAATGGTCATTCCCTCAGAGACAGTGCCCTCAGCCCACAATTCATGCACACTATGGCTAATCATATAATACACACCTACCAGACCCAAGCCATCCAATGTAATTCTTGCTGGTCCTCACAATCTATTTCCAAAGCTAAGCAGACGAGGGAGGCATCACTCTCTTGACTGATAGAAAATCAAAGTCAGTTTAGATAAAAAGCCATGAAAATAAATATATGGATTTCTTACTCTACCCTCCTTCACCACCCGTCCCTAAGAGGCCAATCAAATTACAGGTATAGTGAACATTTTTCATTTAAAATGTCAGCAATGATGGTGTAAGGCAGTGAATAAGATTAAGCCTCAGGAAAATAGATCCAAGCTCCCCAGAAAGTGTTTATTGTGAACGCTGAGTGCCCATCTGCCAAGATCTAAAGCAATATGGGTGTACAAAATTCCATCCACAGGTGATGGGGAAGCAGGGAATGAGGGTGGAAGAGGAAAGAGATTCAAAAATCAGATGGAGGCCAATGAATCTTCATTCCCTTCTTTTTTTAATATTTTATTGATTTTTTTACAGAGGAAGGTAAAGGGATAGAAACTTAGAAACATCAATGAAAAAGAAACATCGATCAGCTGCCTCCTGCACACCTCCCACTGGGGATGTGCCTGCAGCCAAGGTACATGCCCTTGACCGGAATCGAACCTGGGCCCTTTCAGTCCGAAGGCTGACGCTCTATCCGCTGAGCCAAACCAGTCAGGACACCATTCCCTTCTTAATTTTACACTCAAAATTCAATAAAATAAGGAAAAGACCACAAAAGAGATTTATCATACATTTCTCTAGAATATCAGTTGATGATGGTAAAACACAGGGAAATATTCTACTAAGCTTTTGCGTTTATTAGATTTTTGTGATATTCCTTTTTCTTTCTATTCATATTCACTTTCAGGAGCTCGTCAGACTTCTCAATTTCCCTTCTCTCCACATGGCCACGTATTTTCTCTCCAGGATCCTTCTTTTATTTCTCTCATGCCTTAGGGACAATGACTTGGGAGAGTGTTGGTTTGGGTTTGAGTCTTAATTTTGTTACTTACCAGCTTTGTGACCTTGGGCAAATTAATTAACCTTGTCTGGCATGTATTTCTTCTTCTGTCAAACAAGAATGATATAACCCATATAAGATTATTGTGAGTCTAAAGTGAACTATTATATGCCAAGTGCTTAGTACTTGTTGGAACCGGCCGACGATAAATATCAAGTTGTCTTTCTCAGACAATTTAGCCTTGTTATTTCCAAAGCTAAGCCCTCGACTTTGCCCTCAATCATCCCGTTCTTTCCTGATTTTGTGGCAACCTTCCTCCTCTCTTCTGAGTCTTCAACTTTTCTAACTGACTGAGATTCATTCTTATATGAAGGTACCCAGACTTAATGGACCCCTTTCCCTCTTTGCGACTTGGGAGTTGTGGGAAAGAAGGAGTGAATCAGAGAATGAAGTAACTGTGGGTTCTTTATAAAACTTGGACCAGGAGGTGGCTAGAAAAGGACATGGGTACAGTGGGCCTCCATCTATGAGATGAGACCATGAGCCTGGGTAACAGCCCTCTTACCTGAGCACGTGGAGTGAAAAGACTAGAACTTTGGGGCATGCGAAAGGAAAAGGCAAAACCAACAGAAGTTAGTGGAGCAGGGTTGGGAGAGAGAAATAAAAGGGGGGGCGGGTGATACCATTGTAATTAGCTAATTTTTAATAATAGGAAAGGGCAAAGGGAAGGCCAGACACTATAGGCATGTTCCCTGCCAAACACTGGGGGAAGGGAACTGGACAAAGGGAAGACGGACGCATGCCCAGTAAAGTTGGGGTGACAGGGACGGGTTCTGTCTGTCACACCTAGGAACAGTGGTCATGTGGCCACTGCAAGGAGGCAAAGATGTGAGATACTTTACTCCCTTACTGAAGGAGTTCTCTCTCTTGTGCTCTTGGTTCTTCTTGGCACACTCGGTTCATGGCTCATGCTTGGCTTCCTGGCATTCTCTGGTGTGGTCCACAGCCATGCAGACCCCCATAGACAATGAACTAATGGTCTGCAGCTAGCCTGATGCTGTACTGGGCCTGTCCCCAACATGGAAAGGAAACACTGGACACTGGCTTTGCTTCTAGCTCTACTGAAACCCCAGCTACACTTCTTCTATGACTGGACTGAGGGAAACGGGACTTTGGAAACCCAGGGGTGTAATTCCACAGAAATAAAGCTTTCTCGCTCTCCAGGCGGGGCCTCCGGAAATGCTTATTCCAGCGGTACCCCAAGAACTCCGCTCTCACTAGCAACAGGGAAACATTGAGCACATTTCTCTCCTATAACAGGACCACAGAAGCCAGGAACAGGGCTACAAGAAGGGGATTTTCGAGAAAAGAGTGGGAGAGCAGGCATGCGAAGTCTGAGAGGTGTCTATTGAGCCTGTATTTGTTATTTAGGTGACCTATAACCTCTCCCAGGGCATTTTTTTTTGGTTATTGTTTCTTTGCTTTTTAGCAATGGGGGAGACATTTGGTGTAGGGAGCTAAAGGAAGCAGTGAAGGAAGCAAGCGTGGTCAGTTTCCTAGGCCAGCTTGGCGGAGAAGACAGGGCAGGTGCATGAGCAGGTGGAAGGAAGAGCAGTGGAGACCTTACTGTCCCCACAAGTGTGGCACACACTGGGGTACACGTTACAGCTGTCCAGGGGGAACCTGATGAGCAAGGCTGAGAATTCAGGGGAGAGAGAAAGCATCAAAGAGGGACAGGGTCCTGGGCCAGGAAGAGAGGAGACGGGATACACGCAGCTCACTGGTGATGACGAAATTGCCTTGAACTTGAGAATAGATCCTGTTCTCTGAAGGAGCTGGAGTGAAAGGTGGATGCAGATTTGGATACATTGAGTGATAGAGGGGACCTTTGCCTGACCCTTTTGAGGGCTTTTTCTTCCTCGTTGAGGGAGGAGGCAAGACTGTCTGCAAAGAGCAGGAAGTTGGGAATGGGATGGGGTTTGGTAAGAGTGGTGAAGGGATGGAAGAGCTGTGGGGAGGATATGGATGGGAGAGGGTTGTGATATTATAGGGCACTGAGATTCCAGGAGAGTCTGAAGACTGTATGTGGTGTCCTTCTCAAGTAGTACACCTGGGCACAAGGGTAGAACACAGCTGGGAGATCATGTTTTGATCCATCCACGGCTGGCAATAAGTGTTGGTGGGGCTGAAAAAGAAGGGGCTAGGATATCGAAAATGTCACGAGGGGTCACAAAGGGATTCCCTGTGAGTCTCATTGTGAGTCCTTCCAGAACAGGAAGGCAGGTCTTGAAAAGGGGTTTGGCTGAGGAGGAGTACAGAAGCAGTGAGCCCTCAGAGCTGGTATAAGGCCAGGGAAGCAGTGGAAGGATAATGGACAATGGTGACCAGGACTTGGAATTACCATTTCAAAGATGGCACCGCCCTGGCCAGAGTGGCTCAACAGTTGGGGCATCAGCCCTCGCACCAAAGGATCGTGGATTTGATTCCCAGGTCAAGGGCATGTTAGCTAGATTGCGGGTTCTGCAGGTTCGCTTGCTCCCCACACCCCTTTGGGGCACAAGCAAGAGGCAACCAGTCGATGTGTCTCTCTCACACATTGATGTTTCTCTCTCCCCTCCTCCCTCTCTCTCTTCCACTCTCTCTGAAAAAGCAATGAAAACAATATCCTCAGGTGAGGACTGGCACACACAAAAGAAGATGGTGCTGCTTCAGTGGTTGGCCAAGTCCACACAGAGGGTGCAGCTGTTCGATAGTGTTCCGACTTTCCCCGCAGATCTCACTGATCTTGGTTTTTGCTCAAGCTGGTACGACATTTCTAACCACATTCTCTGCGTTGTGATGGAGAATTGCTTCCCTTGAAATCTGTTCGTGGAGGTTAGGGCATCCAAAACACTCTGACTTTCCCTGGCATTTAGGGATTTGAGTCCTTTAGTCTTTCTTTCATTCTCATCCTTTTATAACATTGAGAAACTTAAAAAAAAAATTTTTTTTAAAAAAAGGTCACTGACAACTATGGGAAGGCACAGACCTTCCATATATGATAATTCATTCATCTCCCTTAATTTTTAGACTCTTGCCCAGCTGGGCAAGCCCAAGTGTTTGCTTCTACCTCTGATAACCGGGTACAATGCAAAAAATGTCCTTCCAGGGATGGCTCACTCTTTCACATAGGCGCCAGAGGTCAGCCCCTCACCAGCCACAGAGACCTGCTATTTGGTCCCTGGCTTGCCCCCCCCCCCCCCCCAACACCCTGGATTCGTAGCTGGATTCTCAGGTCCTGCACCCCTCTTAGGGAGCTGTGGTTTTCTATGAGCAGTGGAGGAGGTATACGTTTGGCTAAAAGTTCCCCCTGTAGCTTTTTTCCCTTTTTCTCTGAAGAACACAAATTGTAAATTAGTGCTGGATTGGGGCCAAGTGGAACCCATACATCCCAACGGTATGGAGCTGCTGTGATTCTTGCACAGACGACACCCCGTTCCGGGCCCGGTAGAATAGCTGGAAGTCGAACTCGAGCTAGTCGACGTGGGCCTCAGAGTCCTCTGTGGACCCGGGAGCTTGAGGGTAGGATCCTAAGCCTGATGCGCTATGGTGTGGGGAGACCTGAGGACCCCTGTCCCCACTTATCCCTTTTGTGCCAACAGCAACTGTAGATGGATGGAAACCTTTGATAGACTCCTGGAAAAGCCAAGGGCGAGTGCTTCATTAGGAAGGAAGTTAACGCATCCTCCCCGGGCTTCCTTAATTCATGGAGACCCTGTGATCATAAAACATTGGACATTGGGAATGAGGGCGTCTCATTGCCGTGGCCTGTTGCATTAATCTGCCCCCGTAGCTTGTTCATTTGTTTGTATGCGCAATTGCCCCAATGCCTCCCACAGGCATAAATCACACCCAGAAACAGGAGCAGTGTGATCTCATTCTCGCCTCCCAACTCTTCCCCCCAACATTTTGGATTCCAAAAGAAAGTGGTAAAGAAAATGAAAAGTTCTATTTCAGTTTTGTTCTGTTTCTGAAATTGTTTTTTGTGCCTGGTTTGGGGGGGTTTTCTTTGGGGAGGGGGCCGGAATATAGATGAAGTCTTCAATAAAGAATGTCCTCTGCTGCTCTCTCCCTTTTTAAGCCCCTTTAGCTTCCGGAGCCACCTTGGCTAAGTCCGTCCTCCTCCTCTGTGCCAATTGCTGTCTCTCTCGTGCTTTCCTTGTCACTGTTCCTCCCACATTCTGTCAAGTTTTGGGGCACTAAAGTCCTAGCCTTTACTACCTGATTGCATTTTGCTTACCTTGGATGGCCACCAGGCAAAGCTGGTTATAATGAGTCATCTCAACCAATGGGATCCAGAAGATGCCCAGGCTGGGAAAGTCGAGGTCCTAGAGCCCCAAAGTGTAGACTGGGAACCAGCCGTGGCCTGAGCATCAGGCGGGAGCTTGTTAGAAATACAGAATCCCAGGTCCCAGCCCAGACCTAAGGATCTGCGTTTTACCAAGATTCCCGGGAGACTGGTGCCCACATTAAAGTTTGAAAAGCACCGGTCAAGTTGGCATGCTAAGAGAAGCCCACTGGCTCAGATGCTGATTTTATCCTTTACCCTGTCTGATGTCTGACTGCCAGGGGTGGGCAACCCCAGAAGCGGTTCTGTGTTTAAATCCAGACCGGAGGGATTGAGGCCCTTGAGATCCTGTTGAAGAAGAACAAAGGGAAGCCCTGTGGGAGGGACTGGCATCGTAGGAATTTGCCCTGTGGGCCTGGTGGCCGTCTGCCTTCCTGTGGCAATGTGTTGGGAACTTAGCCAGTACTCCTTTCCAAGAAGAGAGCAACATGTAGATAGAAGACGTGTATGATAGCTCTAACTTGCATCCTACGACTTACAGATGCAACGTGCAGCCCAGTAATGCTCATTGGCAATGGGTTTCCAGGATAAGTGATGAGGGAGAAACGGAAACCTGTTTTGATAACCCCTAATAATGACCAGATTGTTACCACGGTGTGATTTAACAGGAGATGGGCACAGGGAAGACTAGGTCATGTCGGCATGCCATTTATTAAGCTTTGACTAAAGGCTACAGGTTAACACTCCCCAAGCCTGGGCCCTGATGATCGCTGGGGGAAGGGTCTGGGCAAAGGCAGTTTGGAAGCATGCCCAGTAAAGTCTGAGTGACGTGGGCAGATGCTTGTCTGTCAGTCACACCTGGGAACAGGTCATTGGCCAGAAGAGGGGTGGCCACTGAAAGGGCAGGAAACCTGAATATTTAAACTTCTGAACAAAGGAAGTTTGCTCTCTTGGCTCTTGGTTTATGCCCTCTTAGCTCCCTTGGCTGTCTTATGTGCCAGGCTCTTGGCTCTCCTGCTGCGGGGGATGCGCTCCCCTGCGCCTCCGTGGCTCACAGCCATGTGGGACCCACACAATGGACTAACGAACTTTGATTAACCTGATGCTGTGCCAGACCCAGCTGCAACAGGGAACGGACACTGTGGACACTGGCCCACACCTTTTTATTCAGAACTGGGTTAAGGGGCACAGGACTTTGGAACCGGAGGAATGTAACTCCACGCACATAAATGAGCCTTTTTTGCCCCATCTTATTCTCCCTGGCAAGTCTTAGAAAATTCTTTTTCTGAAGATAAAGCAAAACTACCCCACTCCCCCTGGTGTCAGGGAAATTGGACCCCCTAATTTCCCTGGTCACACTATTTCAGATTAGCAGATCCGTTTTGGACAGCCGCGTACGAAAGCCATGAGGAGGAATGCTGTTAGCGTGTGAATGGCATGCTGGCTGCATGCAGGACATTGTTTGTGGCCCCTGACTGAGGGCCTGGGGTGTGAGGACCTGTCGCCACAAAGCCCTTCTCTCCTCTAGCATAGCAGTGTGGGGAGGTGCTTTTGATGTAACTGCTTTTGACCTAGGAAGTGAGGAAGCAGATGATGCATCGTGTAAATGAAACCCACATCACTTTGGCAGCTACAAACTTAGAAGGTCCTTGCAGGTCACTAAGTCTTTGGAGGGAGCACATGAGAATACACAAAAACCTTGGCTTAGATATTTTGAATTGTCATATTTTTCTTCATTTTTAAAATGCCCATGTTCATTTCATGGGGTCCATTTCTTCTCCTCTCGCTCTAGCTAGGTGAGTTTAATCACTTGCAGAAATCTTTCAGACACACTTTTAAAAATACCCTCACGGGTAAGTAGGAGGAGACATAGCATGTTTAGGTCCAATAGGGAATTGTGAATGGTTTTTTTGTTTGGTTTTACCATTTATATGGCCAAATTGCTTAGAAAGAGAAGGGCAAAGGACTCAGGGATCTATTCTGATAAAATGATAACCCTTGGGTCTTTACCCAAGTTCCTAGGCAGTTTAAAAAAAGAAGTTCGTTCCTAGTTTAAAAATGCATGCCCGATGGCAGACTTAAGTGATATGCAGAGGAAGAAAAGCAACAACAACAACAAAAATCACCTGCAGTGACTCGTGAGCAAACATAACTCGATGTTTTGATGTATGTTTAGTTTCTCCCCCTCTCAGATCTACCTACAAATATATAGAAACGCATTCAAAAATGTCCCCGGGTTGTGCTTGCTCTTGCATTTCACAATGCATTGCCTTTTCTCATAGTAAGAAATAACCTTTTCTACACAATGTTTATTCGCTGCACCCTATGGAGCTTATTTCCTCTAAGAAATGAAGGCAACTACAGTTATGGGTCTAACTAAAATAGGGAACGGGAAAACAAAATAATTAAAAAAAAAAAAACCATTGGGAAGCAGGAAAGCTCACAAAGTAAATTTCACTTCCCCTGGGAAATCTTATGACTAAATGGCAAATTGGTTTCTTAGTTTTGTATCTCGTGATGGCACATGTGAAGTTGCACATCCTGGACTCCATCGGTCCTTTTCGAAAACGGTTTGGGGGCTCCAGACCTTTCCTGGCTCCCAAGATTCTCTGACGTCTGCTTCTGGAAGCACCAAGTAGACTCCGATGCAAAGCCTTCCTTAGATAAATTCATAGGGCATTGTCAGTGAGAGACACTAACCAGAGGGAAAAGGTTTATCTCAGTTTGTGGGGGGGAATGCATTGTCCTCTCTTGTCTTCATTTACTTTGGGTCTCGATCTGTAGGTGATTTAGACAGATTGGGACCATTTGACTGTTAAGATATGCCAGGTAACCTCCCAGGCGCACAGCTGACACCGTGACTCCCCTGCTGAGCGTATGGATGTGGATGCTAGCTTCCCATTGGAGACACTTCGAAGCACTTGGCCCTGCACATCACAGCTCCAACCTACTTGTCGACTCTTATTTCATGATGACTGCTTACAGCAAGCTTGCACCCAAGTGGGTCCATTCACATCTGGGAGACGGTCTCCTCTGGCTCTGCAGAAATCCTTGGCAGCCTTCTCCCTCCAACAGGAGCTTTCTTGTAAATCCCACCCATCCTTACTCAAGACTCATGCCTCCATGCGGCCAGGCAGCCTGCTCCCAGCACAGGCAGTTTCCCAGCACAAATGGGCGTCTCCCCGTTGGCATGACTCCTCACGGAGTCACTTGATTGTGTGTGTTTGCATCCTTGGTTATATGCCTGTGTGGATGGTCATGTGCCCACTTAAAGCAATAACCCTTTTCCATGTACAAGTCAGATTTCTCAGACGTTGACAAAAGAACTTGGGGGTGTCTTTCTTTTGCTCTCACTCCATAGAAGCTGCCTAAAACCCTCACAAATGACTTGGACATCATAAAGGTGGGGGTGGATTTTAAGTCTTTTGGGTCGGTCATGGCGGACCACAGAATGAATGAGGATTCTCTCTTGTGTCCTCCGAAAAGACTTGCAACCTTTGCTTGAACTGCGGTCTCCAATCACAACAGACATGTGAAAAGGGGATGCATGGAAGGAGGTGGAGAGGAAATAACACACAAAATGTAGAAATAATGTGAGCTGATGAAGGAAGCATCCAGATGATTCAGACACAGGGGGTGGGGCTGGAAGCAAAAGTCTCTCTCTCCTCTCTCTCTCTCTCTCTCTCTCTCTCTCTCTCTCCTTGGGGTTCATCTATGTGAAAGACTACTTTAGTGCTATGTATCAAGGTATCTCTTCACATCCCTTCACATCTCTTGAATTGTAGTCAGGGCCTTTGGCAACAATTTGTGGAAGCATAAATTTTCCCATGGGTACGTCATCACCCAGGGAACGTCTGTCGTGCTAACTTCTAAAGCCCCAATAGAGAAGGCCATGCTGTTCTCCCCTGGTGTCCCCAACAGCAGCTGCTCCTAAATCCTTATGCATAAGGACTTACGGAGCTGCCCCATGCAATGGATTGAAGCATCTGCTATAATGGGAAGAAATGGAGGTCTCTTTTTAAGCTGCTGGTGGTATAGTATATTGCATATATCTCTATGCCCTGCCAGACACAAACCTACATGAGACTACACGTAAGGAGTTTCTGGCTTCTTTAGGGAAGGTGGCATTGGGGG